>PNEQ01094056.1:0-12230 GCA_003012365.1 Medauroidea extradentata | reverse complement strand
ACAAATTTTTTGTTTTTTCACCCTTTTGGGTGTCGAATTTCGAAATATTTTAAATTTACATCTTAGACATTTGTATAAGTATCCAACTGAAGTGTAAATCACATCGCTAGCCCGTTCAGTTGAATTAAAATCGATCATTCACTAAAAAAACACATATCACCCCTGCACAGTATTGAGAAATCGAATTTCGAAAAATCTGGAAACTGTTTTGCGGTAATTTCTGTAATCATCATCCTGAAGCAAAAATTAATTGTATATCTCGACGGGTTCGATAGATATCGAGGATTTATCTAAAACACGTTCAAGGTCTTTTCACCACTTAAGAGAGTAAATTTCGAAGAACCCTTGAATCACATTTTAGAAGACTTTATTGGTATCTCGTGGACGTAAAAAACACAACATTAGCCCGCTGGGTTCAAGATATATCGACGATTAATTGAAAACGCTTTTCACCATTTTTCACCCCTTTTCACGTCCTTAGGTGGCGAATTTCGAAAATTCCTGAAATTACTTTTTAGGTATTTGAGTAAGCATCAATCCTAAACAAAAATCACGTCTCTATATAAAAAAACTATGGGATCGATATATATCGAATGTGAGTCGAAAACTCATATTACCCCATTTTTAACTAGCTTAGGGCTGAATACGGAAAATATATTTTAAATGGTACTTGGGATATTTACAAAATCACCAATTTAAAGCAAAGAGTACTTCGATATCTCGATTGATTCGATAGATATTGAAGGATAATCGAAAACACATTTAACGTATTTTCACCCCTTTAAACAAAGAATTTTAAAACGCTTTTGAGTCCCGTCATAGACATTTGTAAAAGTAACCAATTAAAGTTAAAATCACGACGATATCCAATTGTGTTTCAAAGATAAAGACGATTAATTAAAAACACATTTTGCCCCTTTTTACTGCCTGGGGGTCGAATTTCAAAAAAACCTAAAACTACTTTTTTGGTATTTACGTAAGCAATATTTTGAAGGGAATATCAACTCTCTATCCTGAAGGGTTCGACAGATATCGATAGTTGATTGGAAACACATTTAAGGTCTTTTCAGCCCCTTAAAAGTTGATCTTCGAAAAATCCTTAAATTGGCTAATATGCTTTTTTACGAGTGTCCTATTAAAGTAAAAATCATCATGATTGGCCATCGGGTTCGAGCTCTATCGACGTTTCTTCGGAAACACATTTCACCCCTTTTCACCCCCTTAGAGGTCGAATTTCGAAAAATCCCTTCTTAGTGCTCGCCTACGACCTGAAGGGAACCCCCACAAAAAATTTCACGATTCTAGGTCCAGTGGTTTGGGCTGCAGTTTGATATGTCAGTCAGTCAGTCAGCTTTCATTTTTATATATAGATAGAGGAGTACAAAGTTAATGTTCAAAATAAACTACGTGTATGAATTCTTAGTAAAGTGTTATATATGTGTTTTTCAGTGTAACACCTTCCTCTAAAATATGTGCCATTTACAATTTGTTATTTTACTGCGTGTCTTTCAGAAACATATCTTGAGCTACCTTAAATTTCGTTTGAAAAAAAATAGTTTATATTCGAAACAAATGTTACTCAAGCGTGATAATTATGCTTGTACTTGCACCACTTTACGTTTTAGCATTGTCCGAACTTACCAATTTGTAATTTAGGTTAGCGGGAATTTCAAGTAGATGTAGGTATTTGAACTACTCTTAGCAACACAGCTTGTGTTCAGTTTAGGAACTACGCTAATGTTTAATTTCCTCAGTAAACGAAAAATAAAAGAAACATAAATGTGTTTCGGAAAGTAAGGAATGATTTAATTTTTGCTTTTCATAATGATTTAATTTTTGCTTTTCATTACGGATTACGTAAAAGTGATATATTATATACTTTTATGAAATATATTACATACATAAATTTCTTCCTGGTAAACTAATATCATTATTAAGGAACAAACAGGATGCCACACTCTTGCTTTGTTGTTTCGTCTGATTAACTGTTGTTAATCTTTTTAAAACGTTCTTAAAAAATATCGTTAAAAAATATTACTTTAGCGGTAAAATATGTTGTAAATAAAGTGAATGTAAATAATAGATACCTTAGAGGAAAGCGTTACACTAAACAACTCACATTCTCAGCGGCCTGCCTACACGGCTGGCAGGCACATGGGCCGTACTGTTCTTGGACAACCTTCGAAAGATATGGCAACAGTGTCAGCCAGTCGCTGCAAGAATTTTTTTTTATTCTCAGGTTCTCACGGTACTGCTGTCTCGCGCCCCACCTCCCCGCCCTTCTACCAACTGTACGTGACATAGGTAGGGAAAGGAATATTTCGCGAGTTCAATGAACAGCGTGCTAGAATCAATAGTCCTGTATATACTCAGCCCCCGACTATTTGTCAATTCGCTGCTATTCGCTGGAACAAAAGACAATGTACGAATAGCCGGCGCTTTAGTGTGCATAGCATAATTGATTCTAGCATGCGGGTTATTGAACTCGCGAAATACTCCTTTCCCTAGACATAGGTCCTGTCCGAAAGTGGGTGAAGGAGGGGCGGGGACGTGCTTTCGTACAGTTCAAATATTTCTTGTCTTTCTCGCCAGATGGAAGCACTTCACAGGGGACTTGTAGTCAACCTAACACATCGTTACATACATTTGATTTTATGTCTAAATTTCGTGAACTAGTTTAACAAACTGCAATATTATTGCTTATAAAATTAATTTAAATGCAACAGAATGATACGGTGTAGTATTTTTGTTTCAAATCGTTGGTTTAAGTGTCTAAATTTGCTACTGAAATTATATAACAAAAAATTATGAAAAAATGCATTTACATAGCATGTAAAATGCATCAGTAAACTGTTTCAAACAACTGTTTTTAAAAACCGAATGTGACACGCAATTTTTCGTCTTTTATTCTAGCAAGTGAATGCAGTAATTAGTAAATTTTTTTATTCTGATTCTTGCTGTAATGGCTGCAAAATTAGTATGCAAAGTTCGTTTAAAGTGTCAAAACATATATTAAACATATTTTTCTAAAAAAAATTATGTTTCTCCAATACTTGTCATTTATGTCTACTACAAAATAAATAATTTCAAGTTCATTTTAACATTATTTATTTATGGAATAATCCCCCTTAATCATCGCATCAGATCTTTCTTTATTTACCAAAAGAAAGAATTCATTATTTTATGTTGATCTCGTGATTTTCCATAAATATTTTCAAATGATTAAGATAGTTGCATTTTTAACCTTGTTTACTTCTAATCTCATATAAATCCTGAAATGTACGATAGTCTATGCGAATAGTGAGAAGAGGGAGAATTTCGAAGAATAGGTAACGTGAAACAGGGATGTGAATGAGCACTTACGATATCTAAATTTACGTGCATAGTTATTTAATGACATGTATCGAGTGCTGTTTAGGTTAGTAATGAATGAACATTTATTTTTAAGTCAAAGTTATGAGAACGTATAGTTCAACATCTGCAAGGACATAAGAAGTGTCCATGGTCGGTATATCATTGGGCCGAGACCGTTATTTCCTCTTATTGTTGTCTTGAAGCGTTTCCGAAACTACAGTTGCGGTAATTATCACTGAATTAACCATGAATATAACACTTTCCCGAGAAAAGTGTCAAAGTATAGGCCTGCTAATGTGTTTGAAAAATGGACAGATATTCATTTTACTACGTAGGTGCAGGAAACTTGACGGATATCTCCTAAATGATGTTGAACACCAAGAACGTACACGGTAAAACAATTTGTAAACTTAGAACACTAAGAACTTACACGGTAAAAAAAAGTTAAACTTCCCATACTGGTGTACAGAAGTGCTAAGAATGTAGATATGATAAAATTGTCTCTCATACACCAATGGTATCGTTGCTATATTTCGTTAGGAAACAGTCAACAGTATTCTAGTGTTACCTGACTGTTATAGTAACAATCTCAACATTTGTTATCTTTACAAGTTGGAGTATTATGCGTTCCATAATGTGCACAACTTAATTCCTTACATTAACATTTAGTAAGTTTTTTTACAGTGTAGTCCCTTTCACTCGTGTGGCTGGGTGGCGGATGTCTTGAGATGCCTTTCACTAATACAAGCCAGTAGTAAGTAAGAAAGTAAACCTCGTGCAAAACTGTTTGTAAAGTTAGAAGACTACGTATAATCAGTTATGACCAGTGCGTATGGTGTCGTGAAATATACGCTTCTCTAGGCAGTCATTACTCGGAATTTTTCTGAAGTAAATTTCTTTACTCGGGGTTGTCTCATGCGCAAAAAATTTTTGCCCCAATTTATTCCACCGTATCCAAAGCGATCCCCGCTTAATGTGTGTGTGTGTGTGTGTGTTTCTAAAACATTTATGAGCATATATATATATATATATATATATATATATATATATATATATATATATATATATATATTCCATTGTTGTGTTGTTAAAAGTTTAGTTGAATTTTGTCAATAAAACCATTTGTTTGAAACAGTTTTTATTAAAATTATTTTAATTAATAAATAATGATTAAAGTGTATCTCCCAGTTGAAAGAACTGCAGCCGGGAGACGCTCAGACGTGAAAGGGGCGACTGCTTGTTGAGGTGCAGCACGTTTGTAGACTTATATCACAGGACTATTGTACCAGACCAGCACTCACCTTGTCATCTGCACACAATAGGCTGTTGTGAGCTGAACAAGCGGCTGTTAGCCTGGTAGCTACACCTCACCAGCGAGCATGAACACAGACGTACTCTATGTGACATGACGTGTAGGTATCATCATTTCATTGCTCCGATAACAAGCTATATTCAAAGTTACTGCGTGCTGGCAAGGCCTGCCTAGTGGGGGCCGCTTCTAACAATTCTGATTTATTTTGGATTATATGTTAACAATGTGCAGTTTTTACACATCTTCAGTTGAAGTATATTTGTAAGAGTGGCGATGTGTACACAATCTTACTTAAGGCGCACCCGATTGTTGTAGAGTGATTCTAAAAATATAAGTTTAAAAACAACATAATTTTCATATCATCGGATCCGTACATTGTTTTGTTACAAATGTATCATAATTTGTAACTAAATATTTGGTAGTAAAAACTACTTTTTCCCCAGATTTTTTACCCCAAATTGTCACAAATTTTTTTATAAAGTAAACTAAGGTAAATAAAGTTATTTTTCTTCCAGAGGCACGGTGTATTATGTTGACAATCGTCTACTTAGAGCTGTGTATTATATGATTTCTCTTTGTCTTGAATTTTTCCAAAATTTCGTTAAAAATTTTTCAATTGTTTGCACTAATGTGAAAAAACCGCCCAGCATGGCCTTAGTAATTTTTAATGTCCTCCTTTCGCAATAAAAATATACGCAACGGGCGTTACTCAAAATGTGGAAATATGTCTGTACAACCTCAGATGACCTATGTGTGATAGCATATCGTCATAATGGAATGTACAGTACAGGTTATGTCAATAATGTCTTTGAATGTTTCATGCAATGGGACAGAATTACAAGCTGTATTATAGTGGACATACGCCATTGCAATATTATGTTGTCCCAGAAAACTTAGAAAGAGACTAAGAAAGACAAACAATAAAATACGAAAAAAGAGAAAACAAGTCGAGTTGTCTGCAGTCAACACATCCATAAAACAAAACAACAGAATATGAATGATTCCATAAGTAATTAGTCAACAACAAATAGAGGACAAAAATTAATAATAATAAACAACCAAAAATAAAATTAGGAATACAAAACAAACTCATTTGTAAGTCCCAGGACGTCACAATTAAGACAACACAGACAATACTGGAACGAATACAATAATGGACACAAGACAGGACAACAACGACGTCACAGGCAACACACAACTATGAAGACACAAAAGAACACAGTATATTTCCAAAGGCCGACTTTTCTCGACGTTTCGGGAGCTGACATCTGCTCACGTCTTCAGGTGAAGTAAAAGTGAAAACTGGAAAAAATTGGACGGTATTTATAGCCTTTAGCTCTGTTCCTAGCGCGACCAATGATAGTCGAGCTTTCTCCTGATTGGCCGCGCAATGGCGTATGTTTACAACAATACAGCTTATCAGGTTATGTCAATGTTGTGGAAAGGTAATACACCAGACATCATGTAAATAACTTGAGATACTAGGTTCTGTTTCACATGTTTAGTGTTATCGCAGTTTATGTGAGACATGTCATGTTGAAATATTCTTGCAATGAAGGTAAATGCTTTAGTGAAATATTGTAGACATACATTATTGTAGTGCTGCGCCGTCTCAGGAAAGCAATATGTCACTTCTAACTCGTATGAGAACAACTCGAATGTTCCTTTCCTTCTATTGTTGGGTTTGTGACTTCGCTGTTGTGTTATCATGTTGTGTGTACCTTGTCTTCGTGTTAGTTATTGTCTCTACTGTCTTAATTTTGTGTCCAGAATCATCTCAATTTTCTGTTTTTTTTTTTTTTTTGTATTTGTAATTTTTTTTAAACTTTCACATTTTAGTTTATTTGTATTTTATGTGCTTTGACATGAAATTGTTTTGGGAGTTTTTTTAGGTTTTATTATTTATGTTTGTGTTGATTACAGCCTATTTGGCTATATTTTTCCTTTGTTGTAATTTTTTTTGTTCACTCATGATATTCTGGCGCGACATAGCACTGCAGTGGCGTACATATCCAAAAGCGAGATTTCATAGACAGTAGGTTTCCTGTGTGTTACATGTTAGTCACCCTATTTCTTGGCTCTCTGGATAGAAGCCCAGATAATACGTTGCTTCACGTATTCCTACCGGTGTTTATCAAAAATGAAGAGTAACAAGCACCACTTTGTGATCTTCCTGTTCAGTGCCGTCACAGTTGTACAGATATACAGTATGTACGCCTACAATATTTCACAACACAGCGTGGAGTCCAGATTTATTATTGTTAAACTACATTTTTACTTGCTTTACTAGATGCAGACGCCGTTATTAAATATGTACGAATGTCTACTTAATAAACAAATAATTTTATTGTGCTGTACCTTTCACAGAAACTTGTGAAATTTTAAATTGTTTAAAGGGATGTAAATTTTTTTTAAAATCATAGTGATATTTTTTGCGTTTTTAAATATGGTGATTCAAATACGTTGATTATTTTTAATTCAGCCGAAGGATGTATTAGTAACTATTTATTACAATATCTTACTATGTATTGTATTTCTTATTAAAACCCGAGCAGTTTAATAACTGCAGTCCTAGTAAAATGTAACGCGGCGCAACAGTCGAATATTAGTAATGTAGTTTCACGTTTGCTGAACACTTTACGTTATACGCTGATCTAACAAAACGTAGTGTGCGAAGTGATGTGAGCTATAAAATATATAAATAGGAGTAAGTGGTCTCTTAAATATATTTTCCCACTGGACCGCACTTTATCATTCGTTACTAAGCTGTTCTGATAAGAATCGCCGTCATATGGACAAGTATATGTCATAAACAAAGTTATTAGTAAATGCTTCGAAGACAAAAAATTATATTCTTAACATTTGAAGAAACAATAAATAAATATACCACTCACTGTTACTATTTTATGTACATTGAATATAATATTAACGGGTTGGAAATATTCCTGAATTATTCTTATAAAAAATCTCAGTCATGCCTTACTAGTGGTAATACAAATTTTAAAGCAATATAGTTTTAATGGTGTAATTTATTCCCATATATGTACTCGATTGTTACCCAATGTCTGAAATTGCATGTATACCTGTCATTCGTTTTTATTAAAGTTGTAAACTTGTAACATTAAATTCCACTGAGTGTAATTACGCGCTTCGATACACAGTGAACTATTGGCGGTGTGTTGCGGTCTCGTACATATTATCCCGATGTAATGTTGAAATTAAATAATTTTTGTAATTTGTGACTGCACAGTTGATATTTAAGTTTGTTATTAATGAAGCTTCGAGGAGAAATAATAACGTTACCATTATCGCGGTAACTGAACGCAGTGCATTTACGTAAAGCAACTGTTACAGAATGAAAAACGGTAGGTTTGGAATGTAAAATCGCATCTATAAACGCAAGCAAAATAAGAGAAACACCAAGTCAGACTTCACTGACAAATTTGCTATAAAACTCAGGCTCGTATGACAACATTTAACAACATCGTATTATATATACTATTCTTTAAATAAGTAATTTAACACTACAGTCAAATCGTTGATTTAAGTTAGTAAGGTTTTAATTTACTCTATGTCTTTAGCCTACTGTATACCTTCGATATTCCAACGATTTTGTGTCTGTCTTCCACTTCACTTATTTACGTCTTTTCCGCGATGTTAAAATGTTAATTTTTTTTTTAAATTTCCTTTTGCACGGCTATACATAAGCTCTTCTAGTAGATACGTCCACCGTTGTAGCACATCTGGATACGTGACTAGCAGAGAACAACAAATGGGATAACATGTTTTGTGGAAAATTCTGTTGAAAATTGAAAATGCTAACCTATATATTTCAATATCACAGGCTCCAACGTAGACAAGATATTATCCCAGGAAATACAATTTGAGAAGTCTATCTCACGTGGATTTTGCATGTTTCTTGTGTCGTGTGAAATAGGCTTCCCTGTTTGCACGTAAATAAACAATGCCAGTTATGTTTTGACTTGAAGTCCTATGTTGTCCAAGCAGAACTGTGTCAATTCTTAGATATGTGTTATGTTCAAGCAGCTGTGGATGCTTCTACATGAAGTAATGTGCGACGCTGCATTGAAAGCAAGTAATTAGGTTTCCTTAGTTAAACCGGTGCACGACATTTGCTTCCGTCTTTAAGTAAATGCGGATACTTTTTTGAAAGCTTCTTTGTTTTTAAATTTAAGTTGATTGAATTTTTGAAGAGAATATGAATAAACATGTTTTATAGCTTTCCTTTTTATATCCTGCTTTTAGAAACGTCATACCATAGCCATAATATGTGAAAATTTCAGTTTTGTAGCTATCTCACTGCAAGAACCCCTCGGATAGATAGATACGACAGCATTACATTAGTTAGTTCTGCTAGAAGTCAATTGAAACCTTATACGAGTATCCGTACCTACAGTCGGATAAGATTCCTTGAATATTACAAAGAAAAATCTATCGTAGCACACAGTTTAGTTGTACAAATTCACTCTCGGTCAAATAACATATCACGAAGCAGAATTTTGCTGTCACTAACTCAAACCTTACGGTTTACAAAACTTTACGTAGACTGCTAAAAAATTTTACAGATTACGTCTCTAGTCCTAATAAATACAAATATAGACTGGTTTGTTTTAACATTAAAGTTTAGTTACTTTTCAGTCCCTGTAAACCGTAAATGGTTTACAGTTGTCCGTTAAGTAGCTATTTAAAACATCAGATTAGTTGTGAGGTTCACTGGAACATGTGCTTGATTAATATGCTAGGGTGCTGTACACAAGATACTTTCATATCATTGCACTGTGTGTGTGAAGTGCACATTTAATTATTTACGCTTTTCCCATTCAACAGGTTGATTTTATCAGCAGTCATTGTTCACTGGTTTATTGTTATGGGGACTATTGAATGACTCGTAGAGTAGTGCAGTTGTTATAAAGACTAGATGACGGTTCTGTAGGTAACTCCTAGAGATCAAAGTAAAGCGCAGTATACGTGTTTGGGTCGCCCTAGTGATTCTGTGTATAGTAAGCCTCAGACACTCTTATTGGCCAAGAAGACACCTTAAGAGCACGAGTCATCTGAAATTATGAGTATTGCTTCATTTCTTCCTCATTCAATATCGCAGGAAGAAAAGTATAGCAATTAAAATGTTAAATGATGCAAACATGATAAGATGGAGGTATACAACTTGAAATGTACTTATCATAAATAAAACAACTAAATGCCTGTGCGTGTGAAGAATAGATATAAAAAATCTGAAACACTGTTCGTTGTGTAAGGCACAGCACGGGAAACCAACAAAGACATAGAGATGTATCAGCGCTCATGATGTGTAGCAACACTACTGGATCAACACCTCAACGACTGTCCCATAATGTTGTCATAAAAACTCTATCACAATACGAACATATATTAACTATTAATTATTATCTTATTATTTAACAAAGTTTCAGTAGTAGGTTTGCAGTAGTTGCACAGTGCGTGTTGATGATGGAACTGTTTGCTAATATCTTTTTAAAATCCATGCCTTGTTTTTGTTAATGGGCTTCACGGCTATAACCTATTACCTTGAGAAAAAATAATGAATACAAAATGCACAAAGAAACTACCATCTAAAATTTTCGGTCACTCTATTATCAGGTTGGAATTTTAATTCCATGCATTTAAGTCTGTCTTCTTTTGTGTATGAATTCACTTTGTGTGCGTGTACATATATATATATGTGTGTATATATATATATATATATATATATATATATATATATGTGTGTGTGTGTGTGTGTGTGTATATACACACGCACAAAAAATAAGACACTGACTGACACATCAAAGTTCAAAGCTGTTTGTAGTAGAAAAGTGAAATTTTGAGGGTGGATTTCCTCTCAAGGCGTAGGTTATTTAAAATAAGGGATATTTTGAATTTCATCCTCTAAGAGCGTAAACAGGGTAAAATGTTCCTGCACTGCATTTTTAAAAAGTGAAAACGCACGTTATTTATTTCAAACTCAGTATTTTTTTAGTACAAACATATATTCAATGAAGATTTTATATGTATCTTGGCGTATGAATTATTTCGTAAAACAAATTTTGAATTTCACGAGCTGTTATATAAAAAACTGTGGAAACCAAAAAAGTCACACTGTAGTAAAAATGTACTAAATATGTTGTGTACGTAAAGAAAACAAATTATGTCCAGTACAAAAAAATACTTATGCATGATACACGACGAAACCTTCCGGACATGAAGTTGATTATTGACTTCAAAATTTAATTTTTTTAAATAACCGAAAATTTGGCTCAGGATTTTTCCAAACTCAACAAAATAAATTGAATATGTTTTCGAATAATTATCTATGTATATCGAACTTATTTCGCTTTTAGATAACGACATATCATCTTTTTGTGATGTTTACTTAATTAAATACCTGAACAGTTATTTCTTAATTTTGCGTAATTCGGCGCAAAGTTGTGAAGCATGGTAAAACCAGATTTCAATTAATTGTCGATATATCCCGAACCCTATAAGCTATCACCGTCGTTTTCACTTCAATGAGACTGTCACTGAAAAGTTAAGAAAATGGTTTGAGGCTTTTTTGAAATACAACCTCCAAAGGAGGTAAAAGATGTGAAATGTGTTTACGTTTGAATAGCTATATCACTGAAACCCTAGAGTCACTATCCTGCTATTTGCTTTTAAATTACGGTAACGTAAATAAATACAAATAATTTTCAGTAATGTTTAAAATTAACCGTTCGTAAATGTTGTTGATAGGGGTAATCAACTTTTACAATGAATCGTCAATTTAATTTTCACTTGATTCGATATGGTCACTTTATGTCTTTCAATGGTCTACTCAGACAAACGTCTTAAAAATCGTTTCTGGATTTTTCGCAATTCGAGCCTTAAAAGGGGCGAACAGTCGTAAAATATATTTCTTGAGATTAATCTTTGGTATCTATCGAACATGTTCATTGTCATATTTTTTTATTTCAAAAATATCTTACAGTTATTTCAATTTTTTTATATATTTTCAAACCTAAGTGATGCATGGCCGAACTATACAGGCCTGTCCGATCGGCGATCAAAATACATCGCTACTGCGCAATGACGTCACTCAGTACCCATGCGAGCAGATGTTAACATTGTGTCTAATGGGAGAAGAACGACCAGAGCTTAATTTGTTCGGAAATAAGAAAAAACTGGCGTAACAGATAACCAAAACTCACTAGGAAATAAATGACAAGTATATTACCTTCACAAAAAACAAAACGGTAACTATTTATGTAGTGAAGTACAGTATTTATTTAAGCAATTTTAAAGTTGGCCGCACAGCTGTTATTGATGTCTATAAACAAGACTGTGATGTTGGTCCGTTAAATTTATTGTTTCCCGTTTTTATGTACGTGTGTGTATGTGCGGAAAATTTTAACCTTGTTGGAAATTGCGTCTGTTTTGCTAAAACATTTGATGTTGCAATATTAAACTTCAACGTAATAATAATAAACACCAATTTTTATAACAATATCAGTATTTCGTCGCGCCATTTTACCGATTACACGAAGAAAAT
>PNEQ01094055.1:0-12230 GCA_003012365.1 Medauroidea extradentata | reverse complement strand
ATTTTCATGCTAAAATATGTGATACTTTGGGTGCAAGAATCTAAAAATCCATTGTGTTCATTGCAACGGAAAAATTCAGATAGAAACTTTGATGTATTAGTGACAAAACAATGTAGCGATTTTGTGATAGAGATATTAGTTCATTTTGGAAAAATTATTTTCGAAATCACTGCAAAACTACCAGGCATGGCCTTAAAGGTCAGTCCTACCTTTCTTCACATACCTGAAATGACACGTAAGCCAAAACCTTGTTTGACTCTTGAAAAGTTCGATTTTTAGATCTGAGTCCCCCTCAAAAATAATACCTGCGTGCAAACGTAAATACCTATTTCAAAAGAAACCAAATTTCTGTTATTTATTACGGAATTGGAATTCTGCCTTATTATGACCACTTTTATTTTGTTAATTCTTGCCATTTAATTTTTGTGATATACTTACTTAAAAAATATGTGAAATATTTTGAACACAATTTTGGCACTTTACCGTTGCAGAAATCCAAGCGAAAACAATCATATGAGAGAAAACCTGTTGTCAAAATATGTAAAATGTAAACAACCACTGTAAGAATATTTTAAACAACATAGTACTTAAAAACATTCTTACAAACTGTAAAAGTTAACTTTCTACGTTTGTGCCAGTAAGCTGGATTACGGAAGAAAATTTCGTTCGGAAGAAGACGGTCACTTAATTCGCAGCACTATGGAGTTACTTCTGTTAAGGGCATTGGTCCCGTAAAATTTCATAAAAAAAGTGATAAACTTATGAAATCAAAATTAAAGGAAAATGAAAGTCAATGCAAAAAATATAGTAAAGTCTGTTCAGAATAGATGAGTGAGTGAGAGGTTTCGTTCAGCGTTCAACATCGAGGTCTTTAACACTAGTGAGGGGTGACATGAGGTTGGTATGGAGTAGTGCCGGAATGAACGGGCCAGGGAAATGGGAGATCCCCGAGAAAACCCGTCGACCCGCGGCATCGTCCGGCACGATTCCCACTTACGAAAATCAGGGGACTGACCTCGCCGGGAATCGAACCTGGAACGCCTTGGTAGAGGTGAATGAACTGGCCATTCGGCCACCGCGGCCCCACCGAATAGATGCGAAAAAGTAAAGTATGCGTATACGAACACATAAAATTCTACTGAGCATATTAAAAATAATAATTTTATATATACCCCATTAAAACCATCCACGTCACCAATGCATCCATAGTTCATTTGGCAGCCCCCCCCCCCCATAGTTCAGTTGGTTGAGCGCCAAACGGCAAACTTTGGTACGAGGGGTTATGTGTTCGATTCCCAGGTCTGGCTGGGTGTGAATTTGTGTTTGTCCAAGTGGTCTAAGAAAATTGTTTCTATATAAAATTGTCTCACGGACGGTACTCTAGGTTACTCAAATTAGTCGCATTAAAGAGGGGAATGTTTGGTGCAGTGGCGATGCAGAAGCTTCCGCATTACCACTGTACCAAATAAAAAATATTGACTAAGGCAAAGGGCGGCAGTTCACGCCCAACATCCGATAAACGAAAAAATTTTAATGTACTCTTAAAAAAAATCATGTCTTCATTAGGGTACTCTACCAACCAACAACGTAAACACAGGAACAAACATGGCGGCACACATACAGGGACAAACATGGCCGTCCCCGACTTCAGCGCCGCCTAGCAACGGCCATTTCGTGACTTTGAAGACTGATGCAAAAACTATGGGGGCCTAAATTTTTATTTCGGGAAATGACATGTTATCTGATTTGTAAAATTTGAACGTTGTGTGGCAAAAAATGTAAAATAATGAATTTTACTGGACCAGCGTCCTTAAGGCGACATCTTAGATATAGGCGATTCGGAATAAAGTGAGCACTCAAAAAAAGCCCTGATTAATTTCTATTTTCTGCCAGTTTATATCTTTCCGCTACATGTAAACATAAACATTGCCATGTGCTTTTATTTGCATAGCCTTGTACAATGTTTACATTTAGGTTACACTGCTCCGATAAATTTTAGCTACAATATGTACTCATTAAATGCACGGGTGTTGAATATGTGTTATACTCAGTAGTAATCTTAGTTATAAATACCTGCGAGTAAACGTCTTATAACACTGGTTTCTCTGCGTCTACTCTAACGGCGCTGTTACCCTTACGAATCTCGTAAATGCATGCACAGTATATTCGTACTTTTAAATTAAAACCGCCACTAAAAACACACATGACACACGCAACTCAAGAATTCAAGTTCCGTTTAGCATACTGTAATGAACGACGACGCACGTAAGGAGAAACAATAAATAACCTATTTTCTTAATGTGTGAAACAGGGGAAAATGCTGTTTCTATTTCCAGGTAGGCCTACTCAGGCTGGCGATCATAAAACAAAACAACTTACATTACTATTGACTTCACATAATTTTTCAATGATATTCATGAACAGTCACTTCTAATACTTTGTATGTGTTTATCAGAAACCGATATTCATTACATAACGGACAAACAAACTGAATGACGCAATTCGCTTCCAAGCGGCGAAAACCTAACTCTGGTGCCATCTGTCGGTGAAATTTTAAACTACCTCTGTGGCGCAAAGAGTTAGCGGCGTCTGCCAACGACAATCGACTCGGTTGCGTCGCTTTCTGCTGCCGCTAATGAAATAAAAATATACAGTCAGCAGGTACGTCAGTAAGAACTTAAATAAATATTTTTCAGTATATTAAATACAGAGAGGTCGTTTGCAATTGATGTTGTTTCACTAATGATGTATTCAAATAAGAAAATTCATGGAACTACATGCAGTTATTCGCTACCAACCATACAAACAATAATGTAACTGTTGTTAATGTTGACTTATATGCAGTAACGGCTAGTGATTTTTTTTTTCAAAGGTTAAATCTTTAGTGCTCACTTTATTCCGAATGGCCTATAGATAGTTTGTGTGTACGAAAAACAACTTAAAATAACTGGAACGTTAAGAACGCCGCTGACTGGTCTGTGTAATGCAATATCTTCTCTACAAGCAAGTACCTCAACTATGGCGTGCAGTGGTTTACAAGTATTCTCTTATCTATGGGATTTTAAGCGGAGAACATATCATATTTTATGTTAGGAAAACATGGTTCAAAGTTCCGCGTCTGATTCAATTTTTGTTTTATTCGAATACGGTTGGCTTTTTTAAAGAAACAGCCGCCTGGAAACAATTTTTAAAGGCATTTCGAGAGGTTAAGAAAAATAGTGTTGTTAATAACCGTGTTAAATATTTATACCTACATAGAGACGTTTTTAAGTATGTGTTGTTTTCCCAGATAAAGAAATGTACTCTACATTAAGTAGTTTCGTCACAAAAATAATAATCGCAACTCGCTACAATATAACAATTTGTGACAGTTTACAGACATACAATACACTATTTTGCCTGGGCGATTTTTTCAAATAACGTACGGTTTGGTTAAAAAAAAAATATTTTGCTTCATTTTGGCTTATTTTGACCACAAAATATGTGATATTTCAGGGGCAAAAATAAAAAAATCCGTTTGTTGTATTGCAGCAGAAAAATTCAGATACAAACGATGATATATAACTGTAAGAATGAATTTTTGATATGTATTAATTTGCGTGAAAAAAAAATATTTTTGAAGCCACTGCAAAACTAAATAGCAAGGCCGTAAGAGGTAGTCATCCGTAAGTTCAACTGGAGCTTGTATTAATTAATTTTATTGCAGACATAAAAACTTTACACCAAATTCAAATACTAATTATTCGGCAGCCGCAACAAAATTTAATTCCCAAGCCAGATTAAATTAGGCATGCTTTGGAATGATCCAATTTTATTCACAAGTGTCGAAACAATATTGTTAATTAATGTACACACTTATGCAAATGTATTTCTCAAGTTGTGTTTTACCTGTGGTAGTTTCGCAGATTGATTCCCGAGTCCGGTTCTTCCAGCACATGGTGTTTTCTTATGCGATTTGCTAGTTTTCTCCATGCCCATGTTGTCGCCCAGACTCCGAAGCGACTGTCACCAACACCGACGACTCGCGTAACTGATCTGATAACCTCCCGCGTCCGACGTTACTGCCTCGTGATCAAGACGGAGAGGGGGGGAAAGAACATACCATCCTGTATAGGTGATTCGGGATAATGTGAGCACTCAAAAAAGCCCTGATTAATTTCTATTTTCTGCCAGTTTATATCTTTTCGCTGCATGTGAACATCAACATTGCAACGTGCTTTTATTTACATAGGCTTGTACAATGTTTTCATTTACATTACACTGCTCCGATAAATGTTATCTACAATATCTAGTCATTAAATGTACGGGTGCTGAATATCTGCTATACTCAGTAGTAATCTTAGTTATAAATACCTGCGAGTAAACGTCTTATAACACTGGTTTCTCTGCGTGTACTCGAACGGCGCTATTACCGTTACGAATCTCGTAAATGTATGCACAGTATATTTTAACTTTCAAATTAAAACCGCCACAAAATACACACATGACACACGCAACTCAAGAATTCAAGTTCCGTTCAGCATACTGCAATGAACGACGATGACGCACGTAAAGAGAAACAATAAATAACGTATTTTCTTAATGTGTGAAACAGGAAAAAAAATGCTGTTTCTATTTCCAGATACTCATGCTGTCGATTAAACCACATAACAACTTACATTACTAATGACTTCACATAATTTAGCAATGATATTCATAAACAGTCACTTCTAGTACTTTTAATGTGTTTATCAGAAACCGTTATTCATTACACAACGGACAAACAAACTCAATGACGCAATTCGCTTCCAAGCGAAGCTTGGCGAAGCGCCGAAAACGTAACTCTGATGCCATCAGTCGGTGGAACTTTAAACTACCTCTGTGGCGCGAAGCATTAGCGGCGTGTGCCAACGACAATCGGCTCGGTTGCGTCGCTTTGTGCTTACGCCAATTAAATAAAATTATACAGTCAGTTGGTATGTCGATAAGAACTTAAATAAACATTTTAAAGTATATTAAATACAGAGAGGTCGTTTGCAATTGATGTCGTTTCACTAATGCTGTATTCAAATAAGAAAATACACGGAACTACATGCAATTATTCGTTACCAACCATACAGACAATAATGTAACTGTTGTTAATGTCGACTTATTTTTTTATAGTTAGACGGTGCTATTATTTGTTTATGTCCCTCGGAGGTGTTTCTTGTTCCTGTGTCGTGCTGGAGTCACAATAGCGCGACAGACGCGACGCGTAGGGCGCGACGCAACAATTCTCGTCATTACGAACTCTACTTACTTTCCATTAAATGCTAACCTCTTGTATGACAGCCATAGATGTTTTCAATATTTAAATTTTTTTCCGTTTATTTGTACAGTCATAATATGACTGTATAACATAATACAGTAGGTATTTAAAATATATTATATTTTAAATACCTACTGACATTCCCAAATGTGAAAATGAAAGTTATAATTACACGTTTGCTTACAAAGGTTATGATTGGCTTTAGAAAAAAATAATAAAACAGAATTCTTTCGTAAAATAAATAAATGCAATTTACTTCCAACTCACCAGTTTCACCAACATTTGGGCACGAAATTATAAATTGTAAGAAAGAATAATACTCAAAATTTGACTGTAAAATGCCAATGTGGGAAAACTTGCTGTTTTTTTTTTGTAATAGGAAAATTTATACTACCAAGTAACGGCCATAAAAGTAACACTATTTCATACAAGTATAAAATTACGAACGTTCTACGCTGTCCTTGTCCGATTCATATTCTCTTCCCCCTATACCTTTATCAAGAACTTGTGTTGTTCGATTGCACGTAAAAGTGACAAAATAAATGAAATAGTCATATGTTAACACTTTGTTGCTGGAGTTTTTTTTTTTTTTTTGCGCGTCGTAGGTTCAGAAACAAAGAAGCGATAAGGGCTTACATTGAAGCTCGTGACTTTTGTTTCATAGCATCTATGCACAAGACGCTAAAGTTGTTCCGAGTGTTTCTGTTGTGCCGCAGAAACTATGGGAATTCAGACGGTGACCGTATCATTTTATTAGTGGAAAGTCTATATTAAAGTACCTATATTGTAAAATCTTCAGTTAGTTCCGCAACTACTCGTGTATGACCAGTACATTTTGAGATAGAGGTATGCGAAAACGCCATTTTAAGCCATGCCGGAGTTTTCAGAAATAGCAGTTGTATTGAGCGTGAAAGTATTGAGAGGTTTCTCTGAAATCCGTTGTAGCCCAGGCATTTTAAGTTTTGACCTCGTGATGGGAAGGGTAAGGGGAGGCAAATCTGAAAATTTGTTCATTAATACAAGAGACCTTTCAAAACAAGGTACTATAATTACCTTATTTCCCATGGCTACGACATATTTTTTTCTGTAAGAATGTCATAAGTCACTTTAAATGCGGCAGAAGGACTTAAATGTATCGATTTAAATGAACCAGTAGACTACACCAAAATCATATTAGGCCTACATGTTGATGATACAGCGATAAAATATACTTGAAGACAAAAAAATTTGATGGGTGAACTTTAAAAATCTTCTGCAAATCATGTAGTTTATGATAAAACTATCCACAGATACAAAAAGTGTGGGAAACTGATTTTATATGTAGATTCGACCGACATATATTCGATGCATCTCTCCTGTTGACTGCTTGGAGTAACGATCTGTGCAACAAATACGGCTGCTTTTTGGTCCAACATTTTGCACTCGTTAAATCAGATTAACTTTTAGGAGTAAATAATTATATTTCAGTTAGATGAAATATGATAGTTAAAAATTCATGAATGTTGAGTGTAGATGTGATAATAATTAATTATGGTATATTTCAGGTTGTAAGTTTGTTGAGGTTAGAAAGTTCATTCAGTTTATTCAGTCGTGTAACCTCGCAAGCATGTTTACGCTTTAAACACAATCAAACATGACTGCCAAAAGTATTTAGCTGTACAGGTTTGACCTTTAGTGTGACTGTGGCCTTAGGCCGTGCCTCAATTCAAAGAGTACTCTGTTGAGAGAGTACTCTTACGTATAACATCAAGAGAGAGCTCTTGTTAGCTCTCTAGTGCTCTCGCTCTCTCCAGTTGGGACGATGCTCTCTCGTATTTGTAAACAAACGATGCAAAGCTTACAAGTGCGTAAATTTTATTAATACACGTTACAAGCACATTAAATACATTTGTAGGCGATTCAACAAATATTTTTCAAACATACCCGCGTCGTATTTCAAGCGGGAAATAGCTGTTTACATGAATTGCCAAACATTTTAATTTTGTGTATTTAAACACATTATTACAGCCGAAAATGTTAGCTGAATTTTCCGCCATATGTAACTGATCGTTGGAAACAATTATTCGTGTGTTAATATTAAAATATTTGCAATATATGACGCACGTTTATTCAGTAACCTCAAACCATAGTTGTAACCAAGATGGCGTACGCCAGAGAACACGAGAGAGCGAGAGCGAGTTTATAACTTCGCTCTCTCGCTCTTTCGTACTCTCGGCGAACAACTGAGACAGGCAGAGAGTGCTCTCTCTCTCTCTCTCTCTCTTTGACGTTGTTGTGACGTATTTGTGACAGCGAGAGCACGAAAGAGTATTATTTAGGTAAATTAAGACAAGGCCTTAGTTTGCCTCTGAGGACGTTTATTTCTATCACTCGGCGCCCTCCCTGGTTCTAAACCTGCCTTCACGCCAAGGACGTAGACAGGGGGGGGGAGTTTTCCGAGTTTAAACACCCCCCCCCCAACCCGAAATATGAAGGGAAAAAAATTAAACCATGCAATTTAGAATATAATTTTTCTATAAATCTCGTCTGTACCGTAGGTACCACATTTTCTATAGATTAACACTAGTGAACAAGTAAATTTGTTAGGGAGTATTCAGAGCAACCATTAGTAATATTATTCACTCAAACATTTTCCATCTGAAAAAAAAAACTTAATATTACTACCACTGGCGAATTCAATTTTTCGATACTAAAACTGCTTAAATAGCATCATTTTGTACCAATACCCCGATTTTTCCGGGCGAAGACCCCCTTACCCCCCGCTTGGACTGTGGGAATAGGTGTTCCCTTATAAATGTTTCCAATTGAAACACCCCCAAACACAAATCTTAGCTACGCCACTGCGACGCTGAACACTACTCATCATATGTACGAATCCAAACTTTGGAGTACATTCGGAGCAGATGTGATAAAATACTTTACAACAATGAACAATGGACAGACGGAACGGATGTGATAGTATACTTGACAACGAACCGACCAAAGTTGTGCAACTGAGCAGCATATCACCGGAATCTAACTCTCTGAACAATAACTATGTATTCCTTCATACGAAAGCGTCGAACGAAATCGTTATGCAGATTGTTTAAAAAATACTTTTACAACTTTTGAGGATGTGTTCCTTATACCAAAACAAAAAGAAACGTCCTTTTAAACATAGGCCCGGAAATCCTTAGTTTTTGAGTTATTAATGAAAGTTTAGTTCAATGTGTTGGTAGGATAACCGGTAAGAAAATTAATGTTCTTAAATACTTTAATTATGTTATGGATACAAGTAAGCTGACGCCCTCGTTTACATATTCTATGGCAGATGTGGAAGTATTTGACAGGATACGATAGTGCATCATTGGACGTGTACATTCGTGTGAGGAAGCAAGAGAATGTAGTTTGGAACATTTACCGAGAGTTTCTGATAATGTTTCATCGGCGATACTGACATAAACTCAGAAATTTGCGGTAGATGGAGCGATTGTAAGCTTCTGCGTATGTGACAAACACATCACATAATCACAGGCAGGATGTTTTTATGCATGAATTGACCATGCGCCAATTGCAAGCTATCAGTAAAAAAAAAAAACACTTAAAACTTATCAGAATTTTAACTTTATAATTTATAGAAAAGTATCTTAGTACTAAACAGGCAACTTTATATCATGATATAGGAGTAAAGTACCGTTTGTAAAGTTCAAAAGTATTAAATAGGCTACGTTATTTGCAATTGAAACATGATTGGCTGATGCGTAACACAGTCTAGTTCTGCGCTTACAACAGAGAAGAACTGCTAGTTTAGATATATTAATTAGTTCACTTCAATGGTTACGTGATCGTAAGCACAACAAAATATGTTTACATCAGGATTTTGCTACTACTGCGCAGCCCGATCAGCTCTCAGCTCTCTCCCCTTCTCTCTCTCTCCCTCTCTCTCTCTCTCTCTCTCTCTCTCCCTCTATATATATATATATATATATATTCACACCACACACATAACCTTGAGGCTTTATTCAAATGCACAAGATTACTGGTTTTATATGCCTTAATTTTGTTCAAACTGTAATCTCTACGCTTTTACGTGACTTATTCCCCCCAGATATTGGTTTCAAAAGTGTTCAGTTTATCGAGGACAACGTAGCCTACAACTGAACTTACTATGGACATTTCGGCAAGGAAAAATATCTGCTGTTAGTGTCAGAACAGTGTCACATTTATGCTATCGCTTGTGGAGAGGACCTGGCCCTTCGGCAATGTTCAGTTTTGCACCCGAAGCTTTCTCCATAAGTGCCATCTTAAATTAAACCCCATTATGGCCAGTCCCTCGTAACTGGAGTAAGCAAAAAAATTTAAACCGAAAATTGCCGAAGTTCCTCCTCATACGACGGACAACTTATTCAACGAAAAATAAATCTTACAACAAAATAACAACAAAATTAAACTATGTATATGTACTAACGCATGCCATTAACGAATAAATAGTCGTATTTAGCATGCTAAGAAGGTAAATATAACAACGAAAACTATATAACGAAGATGGCAATTACGTAACGAATCTATCCATAATTAAATTGCGTGTTCTGAAATTGGTATTAGGCAGAGGAGAATTGTAGCCTACTTCGGTCATCTTCGGCGAAAGTAAGTTTCTCGTTTTTAATGCGAGTTTGGACTCTTCTCCCTGATACCATAAGCTGGTGGAAATTTTTCCTTGCCAAACATGTTCACAAGAAATTATACTATCATTCTAGTTTGAAGTAAATATTCCACCGTAAGGGCGTGGTTACCGCAATTTTCTTCGCCATTTTTTTTTTTTTAAATTTTTCATTTGTTCCATATTTTTTTTTCTTGTTTAAGACAAAAATGTGACTAAATATGGTTTTTATCAAATTTTTTTATCTCTCATAGTTTTCGCGTAATGGCTTTTCATTAAAGTCATATTTTGCATGTTTTCGTTTTAAGGACTACACTAAAACCAACTGATATACCAAACTCAAAAAATCACAATGGATAAATACATCGCAGGCTACAATGTCATGCTCATAAAAATAAAGAATAAAAATTATTTGTATTAAAAAATATTGGATTTTTAAAATTTTAATTTTTAGTTTCAGCATATTTATATTATATTATAATATTTATAACCATATAATACACAATCGCATTACAAGTTACAGTAGTTTGATTTTATTATATGTAATAACATTGCAGTTTTCAAGGCTTCAACATCAACTTTTTCTAAAAATATTTTAAGTGGAATAATACACATTACAGATGAATTAAAACTCACCAATGTGATATCCATTAACTACCACGGTTCACACACTATTATACGTAATTTGCAATATTCGTTCTTCACTTATCTAATGAAAAAATAATTGCGAGAAAATCTACATCTTGTCATAAGTATTTTCGCTATTTTGGCATATACTTTATCAATAGAACACAGATATGTAACAGTGCATGCTGACATTCTATTCAGAACTGTCATGTGGCCTGAATAAATCTAAGGAATTATCATTGTCGTTTAAAACATTTGCATTTATGTACTGTGTTGGTGTGGTAGAGTGCTGGGGGATGCTTGGTATAGGCCAGGGACCAAATATCGTACAAGGACAATATGGGAAAGTACATCCTTTTAGCATTGTTGAAGCGGGAGACGTTTTATCAACGGCGTGAACTGGAAACACTAGCAAAATTTGCATTCTTACATCTCTATTTTCTATGGTGTATATATATTTACGACTAAATTCCTCTTAGGCTAATAGTATTAGAATGCGTTTATAAGTATTAAAAATTTTATCTTATCAAAATAATAACTAAAAGAGCAAAATTATTTTCTAAAACCATGATTACATTTCAATTTATAAATAACAAAATATAAAACTAAAACTGCCCATAGAGCAATGTGCTACCTTAGAAGGAACAGCGCTCATATCGACGTGAACTGGAATTAAATAACATGTCTCCTGTTTTTCTTCTGACTTTCCCATATTGTCCTTGTACAATATTTGCAGGAACGGCCAACCCTAGGCCTGCGGGCCAAAAACTGGCCCGCCATGGTTTTTTGAATGGCCCATCAATAGCTGAATGATTTGCTATATTCTTTAATAATTAAAAATTACTTAAACTGGAAATCAAAATAATAATTCTATTATAATTTCATATTTTTCAATGCTCATTTTCGAAATACTGTGTAGATAGAGCAGTGTTCGAACTTCAAGAGGATATAAGAATGTACGACTGTGTTATCTTCCGCAAAGGCGATCTATTTGTCTTGCGGCAATGCGTATCTATTTTTATGTGGTCAGGCAGTTTGGCAGGGTGGCAGGGAGGTGTGTGTATATGCGCGAGCAGGTGTACGGGCTCAAGTTCATGGCTGGAGGAGGGGTAGTTTACGATATCGTGTTGCAACTCGCAGTTGGATGACTACCTTGTCGCAGTTGTTTGTCAGTAAACTGTTGATACATGTCACACTCACGCGAGTCGATCCGCCAGTTTTTGTTTAAGTGCAGTGTGAAATGGCTCTAAGTAAGCATGAAGCGACAAGGAAAAGTGATGAAGTCCGATCGTTCAATGAAGAATGGGAAGAATTTCTTTTTACTATTGGTAAGTCATCGAAACCAATATGTCTTATCTGTAATTTAACAGTCGCAGTGCCAAATAAAAACAACATTGAAAGGCATTTCAAACAGAACCACGCTACATTCAACACATCGTACGCTCGTGGCTCTGCATTAAGAATGGACTATATTAAATAAAAAAAAAAAAGAGGGAGCTTAGTTGTCAGCAGAACTTGTTTGTTAAGAAATGTGAATCAATGAATAACATGCTCCGTGCATCATATGAAATATCGCTTTTACTCGCGCGCAGGAAGAAACCTTTCGCAGATGGTGAAGTAATTAAAGAAAGTCTTTCTATATTTGCCGAGCACACAGGAGACCCGAATATAAGTAAA
>PNEQ01094054.1:0-12230 GCA_003012365.1 Medauroidea extradentata | reverse complement strand
GCATCGCGTGTGAGACTTACAGTAACTCCGAATACCGGGGCCTCTTGACGGCATAACGTAAATGTAGGAGCCTGCCAGTGTTCGTTACAGGTGTAATGTACTGTGTCCAGGATAAAGCCTTGAAGTAAAATGCACGGAGTCATATACAGTGTCCTTCTATTAACTTTCTCTTCCTACTCCGCTTCCGAACCCACGAACCTTGAGGAAAGATCTCGTGTCTTGTCTCTGCCTAGTAAACTTGCCGCTAAGTCTAGGCGATAAGTTTTCTCAAGTCGTGATTGCGACTGAATGAAACTCGAAATTGTACCACTACAAGTTGGAGACAGGCCGGCCGGCTTGGCACAGGCGCCGCCGCCGCCGCGCGGTTTTCAAACTGTCACTGCCACATTTTTTAACGGATTTTCGCTACTTTTTGTTTTATTTTTAATATTGTGACTTACCAAGTAATAACTGCAACTCTACAATTCATATTTTAATGCCGTGAATTAGATACAGTATGTTTTATTCAATGTCAGTGTAATTCCTTACAATTTTTTTTGTCATATAATTTTGTTATTTTTTGAGGGTGCCTGAGATTGTATTCGTAGAATTGCTACCTTCGTTAAATCCAGGGTTCGTAAAATCGGGGGTCTAGTTTATTTTCATGTTCAGTCTTATGTTAACTATAGAAATGTGTGTCCATAGTTTACTGTACTGTTGATGTTATTATGAATTGTGTGGGTGTGAGATTGAGTTATACCGTATGAGACAACTCTAAATAAAATAGAAAATGTAGAACGAGGTGAAGAAACTCTCATATAGGTATGTACTTAAGGTTGCGAAGGTGGTTACTACCTACAAGTAGCTTATTCATACCTCAACACCCAAATTCACAGTAGATTTTATAATACTCTGGAGGTTAATCATGTGGACTGGAAAGACAGGAGTACTTGTTAACCTTACTGAACTAAACAGGATTGCAGTCATACCAATTATACTTACTGGTAGGAAAGTATGAACAAAATACATCTGACAGTCTTGAAGTATTCAAAGAAAAACTACTACTCTACAGACACAAATAAACACAAAATAATCCTTAGTAGAATTTCAGATGTAATGTAGACAATTTCCTTAAATTACACCAAACTGTGCATGAAATTATTTGCATAACTGACTGAGCAAAAATTAGACTAGGTGAAAGAGAGTAAATGAAAAATATATAAAATTATTAAAATGCACTCCCATCCTTACAATTCTGAATTTAGGTTTTCAACTATTTAATTCTGAAAAAAATTTAAGTCTGAAGTTCTCTGTTCAGTAAGTCTCAAAATTATAAATAATAAAATCGTCAATCAAAGATTAAAATAATTTAAAGTTCCAATTTAGTATTATGCTAGTGAACATCGACTCAGAATAAAATTTAATGTTCAAAATTCTTTCCCGTTATTTCAATAACTTATTAAATTCATTACAATGATTAGCGTCTCCAAGTTACTGACGAAAATGCTCCGGCTTTAAGACGTTAAATATATTTAGGACCACTGGGTAATAAGGGCTTCCATTAGTATTTTCATATTACGTTTTTCACTCCAAATATTCACAAACTTAGCTACATACATACACTTTAAACAATAAATCAAATTTAGTGTATTGATTTCCAAAAGAGATGTAAAAATACCGATACTATAATGCGTAAAATGTATGGCGTCTGTACTTATCTATCGCTGACAAGACGAAGCCGATGACGCCGCCGATCTTGCTCACTCCAAATCTAATAATAGATGCGAAACTAGGACCTCTTCTTACTTGTCCTGTTTTCCTACGTTTTGAACTTTGAAATGGTGGTCTAAAATCGTAACCTAGCATAATAACGCCACCTGGGATCATCGGATATAAAATCAGGCATTACCGACGTGATCCGGCCATTTCAAAACCCACCACCATTTTCCTTTCTCTTTAAACGTCACAACCAAAGAGAAACTGCAAAAGAAGCTAAAACCTAACACAAATAAAATTTAAAAGAAATAAAATTAATGGGGTGCTTTCAATATTAAATTAGTATATAGCATAGAACTAAAATTATGTTTATCAACATAAGTAAACAAACAAATATCACAATTCTCATCAAAACAAACTAACACTGTTGATAATAAATATGCTAGTTATAATCCTGTCATAATGTAAACAAAAATAATTATTATTCTGTACTCGTTACAGCCTCATTGACGTCCGTAATATCATTGCCATTCCTGTTCACACTGACCTGAGTGAGTTCTGAAGTTAATATCATATTGTATCTCGCCAGCTTGTAATTCACTCAATTTGTGCAGAACCCTGACACACTACTTTGAAATGGCAATAATATTTACTGGTTAACTGTCTGTGGTTTAAAAAGAAATAAGTATTGATGCACCAATACCACTTTTCACAGATACGAATTGAAATATTGATACCTGGGGATTTAACTGATACTTAAATACATATACTGATACTGATACTTGTACATGCATTTGCGTAGCAATACCAGTGGTTTAAGTGAAAGATTACGTGACAATACGTATAACATAGTAGCTTAGTGATTAATGTACATAGACCCAATCCATGTCAATTCAGGCTCGGGGGTTACTTTCATAGTCTCTGATGTTTTTGAGTTGGACGTATGTTAAAATTCAGGGAAAGGTAAGATATGCGTATTTTTTTTTTCGTTTTGCCGAAAAAAAATTCTTGGCCCGAGATACGGGCTGGCAAAGATGGTGTCGCGGTCACATGGCGTTATCGACAAAAAATTTTAAGTGGTTTTAAAGGGCTGTACCTCTGGAACCGTTAAAGATATTTTGTTGTGGTTGTTTTTATTTTAAAGACAACATTTTTCTCTTTAAAACGGTATATAGTTTTTTGAAATGTGTGTTCATTTTTTTAGCAATAACAAAAAATAAATTTTTTAACTAAGAATTTTTTTCCCCAAAATTGCCAATTCCAAAAATTTTGATTTTTTTTACTGTTGATTAGTACCATGGAGTGCTACATTCCCTGAAAAGGAGAACGTCCACTTTCGAGTTTAACAGGTTTTACAATCGTTTTATGGCATGTCACATATTGGACTAATGAAATCAAAATCTTTAATCTTCTTTGACATAAATATTTTAATTCTTAATACATATAAGAAACACAAATAAGCCTGCTGAAAAATATTACAAAACAATGAAAGTTTACAGAATCATAGATTAAAATTATATTTATATTAAAGCTTACAAAAACATATTAAACAAAAAACTCACAAAATACATGTGCAAGTTTCAAAGCATATTACTTCCTATGTACTTTACTTAGAACTGAAATTACAAAGTTAAGAAACTAAAAATTTGTTCAACTGCCTCAGTGTCTTCCTTAGATATTGAGTGATGCCTTCCTGTTGAACCAATAGGAACTGGAGCATCAATAATTTTTAAAACATTGTGAACTGGAACTGTGCACTGCTGATGGTGTTGCTGTCCAGCAGCTGGTCCGTGTGGTAGCATCAAGTTCACGATAATTTCATTCAGCTCACACCTAATATCTATGACTTCTGCAATCCACCATTCACAGTCATATATGCAGGCCACAAATGTCCCTTTTTGTAACACGTGAATCTGAATATCTTCCTGTCGTTTCTGAGATCTTTGTTGGACAAATGAAATTTCTTCTTTCTTGCTGTTCAAAGTTCGTGCAATATAGATTCTCCCATCACTGTGAGTCCAGACATGCGTCTTCTGAATTCTTTTCACAGGCGCAGCTTCTTTGGACCATTCTTCTATTTTTTTCTGGCGGAATTCTTCAACTTCCTCTTTGGGTAACAGGATGAGGGCTGTTGTATATGACTTTACAACGTTTGTAAAATCCAAGGCACTCTGAATTGCCTCTGTACACGGTCTGGAAAGATTGTGTTTTGTAGCATGGTGTTTCAGCAGACCTCCTACACCATCACAAGGCCCCTTCCCATGTCCAGTAGCACTATACACCCACTTCAGTTCCTATTGGTTCAACAGGAAGGCATCACTCAATATCTAAGGAAGATACTGAGGCAGTTGAACAAATTTTTAGTTTCTTAACTTTGTAATTTCAGTTCTAAGTAAAGTACATAGGAAGTAATATGCTTTGAAACTTGCACATGTATTTTGTGAGTTTTTTGTTTATTATGTTTTTGTAAGCTTTAATATAAATATAATTTTAATCTATGTTTCTGTAAACTTTCATTGTTTTGTAATATTTTTCAGCAGGCTTATTTGTGTTTCTTATATGTATTAAGAATTAAAATATTTATGTCAAAGAAGACTAAAGATTTTGATTTCATTAGTCCAATATGTGACATGCCATAAAACGATTGTAAAACCTGTTAAACTCGAAAGTGGACGTTCTCCTTTTCAGGGAATGTAGCACTCCATGGTACTAATCAACAGTAAAAAAAATCAAAGTTTTTGGAATTGGCAATTTTGAAAAAAAAATCTTATCTGAATGCTAAGTTATATAAATAACCCTATCTTGCAAACATAACATGGCTGCGTTGGGCGTTGGCCTCTAGCGTGGACTGCTACTGCCGGGAAACAAAGGTGGCACATGTGTGTACACACGTCAATATAGTCGACTCAGCGCAAAGTATCGATCTTTGCGTATCGCTGTGATGCCTGCTCCGTCAGGATTATCGTTTCCAAGTTTTGTGGCAAGAGCGCACCACCAGATGTACGGGATGCCGCATACAATCTATTCTTTCTCGCAACTCTTGATTTTCACTTCTGAGCGCGCCATGAGTTGTTTACGTGACACATTCCACATATGTACTGCCGTTTTTCTGTCATAACGTACGCAACCGTGAAAATGCTCTCGTATTAAACTAATTAACGTTGTATTTAATTCAGAAATTGACGGTGCACGAAAATTCTGTCGTTATGGACGTATTTTCGTCTTAACGAGGTTCCGCTGTACCCCCCTCCCAGCCAAGACACTGCGTCGCGCAAAAGCATCATATGGGCAGACCCGGGGGTTATTTATTCTTTTGCGCACCAATATAATGCGACCCTGCATATAATGCAAATAGTGATTTGGGACCATTGAAATCGGCCAAAAATTATCGTATTATATGCGAAAAATACGGTAAAATATGAGATGTTTTGAACTCAAAGGAACATGTAAATATTTTTTACGATCTATAAAAGGCTTTTGGCTGCGTTAATCACGAAATACTTTAAAATAAACTTGAATACTGTGGAGTTAGAAATAACTTTAAATACTTAATATCATATTTGGAACACAGGCAACAAAATGTAGTAATTAAAGACAAGAATTGAATGAGTCATATTACGTCTTATACAGGCAATTTAAACATGGTGTTCCACAGGGCTCAGTGCTCGGTTCTCTTCTTCTCTTACTTTATATAAATGACCTTCCTAGTATCAGTGACAGTCATGCGACCACTACACTTCGTGGAGATGACACTAGCATATTAATTAAAGGAAAACCACCTATAAATTTTAAAGGATCAGCTGAATATGCTCTTGAAATGTTGGATGATTGGTTTAATACAAACAAGCTTGTAGTTAACAGAGGAAAAACTAATTTTTATAGGTTCCTAACAAAAATAGTACAGTAGAGTCCCGATTTAACGAACTCGGGAATAACGAAAACAGCAATTGAACTAAAGGATTTCAAGTAACCTTCAAAAAATAACAAAAAAAGTAATAAATAACTGACTTTGATTAAATCGAATGTTAAGTCTCTTAAAAATGCTAGCACCGACCGCCGTACATACTTTTATCTCCATAGAAAAACTTAAACGATCCGTCGAAAAAGAAAAAAAAATTCTTTAAAATTCGTTGAAAATTTTAGCCCTGGGAGTGATTTTGAGATACACACGCGCAGGTGCGGCCGAGCTAACGACGCTGGGTTGCATAACAAGCGTGCTCCTAGATTCTCATCCTGGTGGCTGACGAGTGAACGAGCATCTAGGTACTCAGTCTCAACAGCGCGTCAGTGGACAGCACTAGAACTAATTTACAGATAGTGCTTTGCGTCTCCCTTAGAATGTGCTGCAGTCCCGCGCAGTGTGATTATTTACACTAGCGTCCCATGATAACACAAGCGTGTATGTAATATTATTTACGCAGACTTTTTACAAAAATTTTTTACCATAAACAATTTGTTCCTCCGATGCTAAAAAAACCGCTCAAGTGTAAAGCATTTTAGCGAGCAGATCAACACGAGTTGTTTTACGAGCGCGGCAGCAAACAAGCTACAATGGTCGCCGCAGCGCATGTTTAATTATTATTTTTCCGTTGTCCCGCAAACTTTTAGTTTAGTTTTCATTAAAAAAATTTGTTTTACCATTTTTCATGGTTTTTTCCTTAATTTTGTTGGTGGAGTGGGCCGGAGAGAGACGGAAATATTGACGGCTCGGCGGTGTTAGTCATCACTTCTCACATGTTGATAGCGCGCAAGGACAGCCTAACTCACCATGCGCACGCTCACCAAGCTTATCACTGGAAGTTTTTTCGCCAATTTTTTTTTCTTTTCACGGCTGTGGCTTACCTATTGCGGTAAATATGTTTTGTTATTGTTTTGAGCCAGTGTACTTTTTTAAAATTACGTTAAATTCCGATGAAACATGCCCGAAAATAAAATTTTTTTGGGGGTGGGCTGAAGTTGGATTTAACGAAACATCAATTTAATGTAAACATTTTCGGTTCCCATGGCATTTCGTTAAATTGGAGTTCTACTCTAGTAATAGTAACTAGTGATGGCCCGATACTGGAAAAACCCAATACCGATGCAGGTTCCGATATGTAAGATTTAATACCAATCCGGTACCTGAAAACCGATATTTTAAATATCTGTAGGAAATCTTGTTTTCTGTTTGAAAAGATAAACAATTTGAGTAAAATATTATAAGAATTTTTACTGTTATTCATTTAGACTATAATAACAGTAGTGAAACGCTGCTTTAAAAAACTATACAAAACTAGACACTAGAATAGTATAATAAAATACAAGCTTGAAAATATGTTGTTAATATCAACTTGATATGTGTGTGGTCAGTCATTACACTTTGAAAATGCCAGTCAACCTCCATGGCTTCTACTTCAAAAGATACACAATAATTTGTGTTAAAAAGAAGTTTATTAGGAATTTTTACGTAGTTGTTTAAGTTTAAGAAATAAGACTTAGGTTCTGTTAGTAACTGAACATGTTGTGGTGAGAGGCGGTTCCTTTTCTTTGTGTAAATTCCGTTAGAGGTGCTAAATAACCTCTCTGAAGCTACGGAAACAGGACGAACGGCCAGTTTATTTTGAGCACAAACAGTTAAGGTTGGGAAAATATACAATTTCTTTCCAAAAGAGCAAAGGGTCATCCAACAGTTGAAAATTGGCTCTGTTAAGTACTGAGTCAATTCATTTGGTGCATCAGTTGTGGTTTGAGATGCATCTGACATCTCAATCATTTCTGCACAAATCTGCTGCAATGCTGACATTTAAGTTTGATGCTGAGGAGTAGGTACTACTGTACGTACTACTAAATGTTCACAAGCGTAACCAAAACAACTTTTTGCTGCACCAGCATTTAAATAAAAACCTCTGAAGGATTGCCAACCTCAGAGAAACATAAAATGTAGTTCACCAAGAGGAATATAGGGTGCGTTCCGTGAGCACAGCGCTGCTATTGTGCTTTACGCTACATGCCACTCTGCAGCTTATACTCATAGAATACAGCAGCAGCATTGGAGAAGCAGTCTCAGCGAAGATGTGACCACGTTATCTACAAGTGTATATTCTGAGACTTTTTTTTTTTTTCATTTAGGAGTGGCATTTTGATCCTCACTTTGTTTAACGATAAGTAAATCATGTTCCACGACTGTGTTAATTTTTACTGCATCGCTGTGTGTATTTTAAGTGAGAATCATTATACTTTTGTAATATAATTGATTTGCGATAAGATTTTTAAGCAATTGCTGCTAGAAATCTTTGGCTTGTTAACTCTTTCGGTTGTTATGTTTGTTTACATTTTACCGTTTTGCCAAATTTTAGTGTCAAGTTTGTGAAATGAATTTTAGTAATGATGAATTGGTTGTAAACAATTCAAATCAATATTGTTTTCAGTTACGTTGCCGCCTTCAGATTGTAGGAGTAAAGGAATAATGTGCGAGTGAGCCGAGATAATGAATGTGACGGATGTACCGCCAATATTATATTGCAGATTGTCGATAACTGTAAATGTACCGATAATGCCGATATCGGTAATCGGACATCGGGCTGTAACGACATTGTCACAGTTTCTAAAGTTTGTTTATATAAGTTGAAGATCTAACGAACTGAGAAAGACTTTGTTTAAAAAGAAAAAAAATCAAAAGTTTTAGTGTTTTGACAGCTCCCACCTTAATAAAGTAATTTTTGTGGAACTTAGTTAGTTTAATGTTATTATTGTTTTGTGTTAGATTAAGAAAAATCTCTCGCTCATAGTTATTTATTGTTACTCCTAATTATTTATCATAGACGTTAATTTATCTAGAAGCTATTTGAGATTGTTATTGAATTTCTGAAAATGCTCTTATAACTTTTCTTCTTTGAAAATATTGCAAATATTTTATGGATATGTTAATATTACCAAATTTTTGCATAATTGTTTATTTATTTTGAAAGAGAACATAGGTATGTTGTGATAAGTGTAAGGAGAAATAGTTCCCTGAATTGCGATGGAAGAAGAATGCGGTAGAATCGGCCCAGCAGCAAAATGCATCATTTAATTTCTACCGTCGGCCTAAGGTTAGGTGAGGAAACTTATTAGATAGATGATAGTATGTCTGTTATTTTTAGGCCAAGAAGAGGCTCACATCAGTAGAAATATTTAGGCTAAATTTGAAGTGCTATGAAGATGCAGAGAACTTCAGATCTACATTGTAAGAATAGCCATTTTGAATACCTATGCCTCTAGCATCCCTATGTATATCCATCTTGTGAACAAGGCCGATCACTTCAAATATTGACTTAAATAAATCCACCAAAATTTATTTCACTAAATTTACGTTTACAAAATTTAAATGAAATCTTAAAATTTTATTCTATTAGAGTTTGGTGTGCCTAATCTTTGTCAACGAACTCAAACCCAGTGGTCCTGAGTTAAAAGTTATGTTTCACGACTGAGCACCATATATAATAGAACCTAAATTTTAATTTTATCCTTAGCCGAGGAACTTTGATTGAACCAAGTAACAATTTTTAACCAAACTCAAGATCTTCTCTACCTTATGGTAAATTGTGCCTAAACTATGTGTTTGACCTAGGATGAGAGATTTTAGAAAAAATCAAAATAAATTTTTTTATATACTTTATTATCCTCAATAAAGTGCACTATATCAAATTGAGATGATGTGTCTATGTGTTGGTGATGAATCTACAAGAACCTACAGTTTGGTAAGAAAAGTATCTTCTCCTGCAAACAGTACTTAAACTTAAAAATTATTCTATACTCAACTCCCCTTATTTATCGTCACACAAATGTTTGGTACTACGTACTACTATTACAGTAAAGCAAAAATCAATCAACACAACATCTACACATAAATAAATAAATATTACAGGGCCATCACTAATAGTAACATAATTCTTAAATGCCAAGATTGTGCGAGACAAATTTCACCAGATGTCTGGGAACTCAAATGATAAGCTCAGCTGGAGAATTCACACTGAAGCTGTTTGTATATTCACAATTAGTGTGTGTATGCTTTGCTCTCGGATGTTTGGTAAACAAACTGGATGCTATGGCTTTGATAGTTATGTATTTTTCTTATTTTCATTTTATAATGAATTATGGGATAATTATACGTATGGGGAAACTTACCTGAGGCAAAAAATGTATTTACTGTACAAAAAAAAAGTAGAATAATCATGTAGATATTTATTTATAGTGCAAAAAATTCTCACTCTTCCTTGTCAATACATTTACTCATTACTGTTATACTTGACTGCAAATGTAGATATTATTTGTAAACTGAACTCGTCTCTGCACACATACTCCACAAGAACAAACCTTCATACAGACTTGCTCTGTATGGGTATTATACTGCCATCAAGATTTTTAATTCACTCCCTACTGATCTTAAAAAATTTGAGCAAAGTTTCAAGAATGAGCTTTGCTTCTAAACTGAAGGACTATTGTATTACTAATGTGTTTTATTCTATAGAGGAATACTTAAATACTGCTCGGACTCATACTACATTGAAATAGTCCTCTTTGTCATCTGTCAAAACTCTTAGTACGAAATGTTAAAGCTAGAAGCTAATCATTGTCTAAACGAATGCAGGAACTCTTTGTCATCAGGAGGAACGTGACTTTAAAATTTTGTATTTTAACAACGGTGTAAACAGTTTCCTTTTTTTTTTTTTTTCCCCCTCTGTGCTGGACCTTGCAATGTACAAAGTTAACCAGTTCATGCAAGTTATGTACTTGCGTACAACTTGGTGACATATTAAGCTAAACAATTTATGTAAATTTTGTATTTCCTTACATCTATTTATGTATGTTTGTTTTACTTATTAAATGTTTTGTGTTGTGCAATGTATTAATTTATTCAATGACAAAACCCACACACCATGAGCACTTTGCTCACGGGATCAGTTGGTGTCTATTTAAAATAAATAAATAAAAAAATAAGTTTAGGTAGTATTTGTTTCAATAAGAATTCCATGTTTGTTGTTTTAAGCCTAATAATGTTTTAAGAAAGTCATTTGGTTAATTAATTTAAATATTATAGTTTTGCTGAACAGGATATAAGCTATAAAACCCACTCTCTAAATGTAAAACCACTATTGGGCCTGGTAAAACAGGACAGATCCAGGAAACCACGTCTCGACGCAATTGCTAGTGATTAGTCCTTTTATTGTAATACTTTGTCACATAGTGTGCTCATAAGATTTAAATTATAACTATTCTGAGTTCAGTTTTCTGACGACATGTGAATTTAAAGTAAATATGTCTTGTGTGGACTTTCAAAAACAGCATAAAAATTCCAGCAACTTTGAACTCATTCTTTAAAATTTTACGAAAATTTTATCTTTTAAAAGTTATGGCATTTGGAAAGTTCTTGGTGTTTATTTTAAAGATATGTAAATGAGTTCGGCCAGACTGGCCATGGTGCTGCGGGGACAAAATCAATAGGGGTTCACAGATGGTACTGCAAGGTGTACTGACGTCATGTCTGATGCCAAAATTTTATTTAATATTTTTTTGTTGTAATAATTATGCAGTAAAATAGTGAAGTATATCATTCTGCTCAGCAGAGTTTTGCCGATTTTTCTGTAATTATAACTTGTTTAAGTTTATTGTAATTTGTATCCAGACCAGTTGTTTCGTGTCACTAGAATGTTAAAGAACATTTTATCAGAAGGAGGGCCGCCATGGTATCTTCGGGTGCCATTGCTGTTACCGAAGCTGGTCACTTTGTTCTGGATGGTCGAGGGAGACGGACGTGTGTCGCGTTGCACAAACTTGGCACGTGGTAAGAGGATCTAGCAGAGGGGCGCGGATGAGAGCTATGGGGACGTAATGGAAGACGGTGAAAGGACTTTATGGTATTTTACATTATTAATTAACATTAATATATTGATGTAAACTTACAGCGTGGCCGGCCCACGAGCGGTTACAAAGGTTATATGTTTCTGTGAATGAGTAAGTGTCCAGTAACAATTTAAGTGCGGTTGCGTTACATTTTGAAGAAAGAAAAACATAAAAAAAAAGCTGTTGATTAAAACACTTGTTTGACTATCGTTCAGTATGTGTCCACCCACGATACCACAAACATAGTACACAGAGCATCAGTACCATCACATCTGGTACCGTAACACGTGCGGCATAGCACACTGAACATCAGTACCATCACATCTGGTACTGTAACACGTGGGGCATAGCACACTGAACATTAGTACCATCACATCTGGTACTGTAACACGTGGGACATAGCACACTGAACATCAGTACCATCACATCTGGTACTGTAACACGTGGGACATAGCACACTGAACATCAGTACCATCACATCTGGTACTGTAACACGTGGGGCATAGCACACTGAACATTAGTACCATCACATCTGGTACTGTAACATGTGGGGCATAGCACACTGAACATCAGTACCACCACATCTGGTACTGTAACATGTGGGGCATAGCACACTGATCATTAGTACCATCACATCTGGTACTGTAACATGTGGGGCATAGCACACTGAACAT
>PNEQ01094053.1:0-12230 GCA_003012365.1 Medauroidea extradentata | reverse complement strand
AACTGCTTTACCGATATTTCAGCTGCTGAAGACGTGTTGCTGGACCCACAACGATGTCACCTCGTCAGATACATGTAACGGGCTTCCTTCCTTCTCTCGGGACTGACATTTCCCGAACTCCGGCTGCTGCAGTTTAATCTTCAACGAGCCGATTAAAATGCTCGTCCGGCCATTTTAAATCACGGAAAAACCTTCTTTTTCTATTTGATCGCTGTCCATAGACTACAGCCCTATGACAAACCACACTGCGATCAATCTAAATGTTTTTCTCTCTGCTCTATTCTGCCGTAACCCACTCTATTAATACAGAGAGTAATTAAGTTTACATTATACTTAACACAATATACATTACAACAGCATAATAAATACTTTTAAATACCGAGTTACTAAAATTACTAATATGTGCATAAATGTCTTAACGTCCCCAACATGGACTCTCATTTACATACTGTAATCTCCACGAGATATCGCAAAATAAGGAAGTTTAATTTGTTTAAAATGACGATTAATTGTATCGCCAATCATATACTTTCCTCTCTTCATTCTAGTTGGTACCAATTGGTATATTTCGTTAACTAACTGGTCATATGACGCAATTAAGGGTTTAAAATTTTTGAGTTACTTGGTTAGTATGTAGTTTTAATTTGTAACGAACATTGGACAGAGCAAAAAAATAGAATGTGACCTCATTAATTATTACTAAACTATTAATTAATAAATTGCTGATTACTCAAATAAATTTTCAAACTATTGATATGAATCACTTTAATCTTCTTCCTTGTTCACTGCAGGTGTGTGAATTTATAATATTGTTTCCGTTATTGGTTATGCTGGCGAAGTTTACATTATTGCCATGGGAAAGCCCCAAGCGTAACACATTGTTTATAAAATTATTTTCGTAAATATCTCTGTTCACTTGTTTTGCGCCAATTACTTTCCCACGAAGAGAGCTAATTGGAGAAACTGTGGAAGACAGAGCTTATTTCTTACCTCAGCCTCTTTTGATGAGCCTGGGGCTTCCTTCTGAAAGTAAATTTTAAATTATTCACTTATTAAATAAAAAGAACTCTACACAGCGAAATATGATAGCCTTCCGAAAAGAAAAAAACTTGTGGTGAAGAGGAATTTTGCCGGAACCTTGCTGTCTTCTTTGAAACAAAGTTAACTCTGTTCTTTTTAAAGGCAACAGTATATTCCAGATCACTCAAATCTGTCGATGATGGTCTGCGTGATAGAAAACTCCACTTGGAGCAGGTTTAGTATCCCCACATTTCGTGAGGGGGTCGTATTTCGTTTTTATCTATTTCAATATCTCAACAGACAACTTTTATTTTATTTTTTAACTAATTATTGCCCGTTACTTCATTCACATGGTTTTCAATTTAATGCCTCTTTGAGCCGTGCAAGAGATCAGTCTAAAATCGCCACATTATCTTAAGTAATTCGTAAAAATACGTAGTATTATTTTCAAAATATTAAATAACAAAATTTAAAAAAACACTTCTAAAAAACGTTTGGCACTGCAAATTTCTTCTAAGTAATATTATTAGTACTAATTATAAAATTTTAAGTGATAAATAACGGTAAACAATTTTAAGTTTAAAATACTTTTCTGAAACTTTTTTTTTTTAAATTCTATATGGTGCAAATGATGTTAAGGGTCATTAATGACCATTTTAGAAACACTAAATTATTTGGATATTCCGTACTGTCCCCTCCCCTTCCCCTTTTCCCTGCCCACCTCTTGAATACATAGAATTTTTCCCCAGAAACCTTTGCGGGCACACGCACAACTCACCATATTTTCATTTTAGCTAGATGGTATATATATATATATATATATATATATATATATATATATATATATATATGTATATATATATATGTATATATATATACATACATACATATATATATATGTGTGTGTGTGCGTGTGTGTGTGTGCGTGTGTTTGTGTGTGCGTGTGTGTGTTTATATATATAAAATCGCGAAGAAAAAATTTTGTAGGTAACTTCTTAACTTATTCATTTACCTGTTATTGCATTCCGATCTACTTTAGACCAGAAATTCGAGCTAACCAATTTTTCAGGGAGACGTCTGCCCATAAACAATTTGTTACGACCCTGAAATGTTCAATATTCTATAATTAAGCTCGATGATAGCCTACTTCGTAGTTTGCTTAACGAGAAGAGCTTTGGCCTTCCATTCTTGAGATTTTCCTACCGGCGAAGGAAGAAAAGGAACGTTCTGGAATAAGAAATAAATTGAAGATATTCTCCATAGTATCATCAACATCAATTTCTTCTCATGGGAATATATTTTTATAGTGTTGTGGAGATCAATACCTTTAAATGTAGCACCAGAAACTTTTCCCAAAATCTTTGGTATAACTATTCAAGACATAAGGATTCGAATGAGTCCACACAGTTCATCATAGAGAACGTGAATGAGCGATTTATTACCCTGCATCAGACGAAGGAATTTATCGTATTGTTGCGTGTTGGCCGGGCAGCAGGCACATTACATCATGCTGGGTGGTCAGCCCTGTGAGTCAAGCAGTGATGTCATGGGTTTTCGCAGCTATCTCCCGAGAGACGTCACTGGGCTTCCCCGATGACGCCAGTGCGAATACGTGACCATCAACAAGTACGACCGAGGTAATGTCTATTTTTAGACTTCAGGTCACCAATTTCATCAGCCATTGACGTCATTGAAGGGGCCGTATAAAAGCATCGGAACTGCGCAACATGAGTCAGTCTAGTATTGCAGAGTCTTGTGTGGAGTCGGGAGGTGAGAGTCTTGTGGAGTCTTAGTAGTAAGTCGTGAAGATGAAGTGAGACCGAGAGTGATGTGAGGCAGCGCCCTTAGGGGTGGTGTTGCCTCTGGGATGACGATGGACGTCGTGAGAAGTTACGGGCCGCCCTGGGGGCGGTATCACGACGGCGCGGCGTCGAGGCTGATGTAACATCGACGGAGCTGACGAGGTGTGGCGTCTTGAGGACGCCAACACGGCGGCGGTAGTCGGTGTCGAGTCTGAGTAACATCAGCGCCCTGCAGAAGGGACAGACAACACTAAGGTGTTGTGTGTCGGCACGACTGAGCTGACGCGGTATGGCGTCTCGAGGATGGCAGCACGACGGCAGTTGTCGGTGTCGAGGCTGTGTGATGCCAGCAGGCTGCAGGAAGAACGAACAACACTTGTGGTGTTGTGTTGGAGTGCTGCAGAGGTGGTGAGCTGTGGAGAACAACACTGACGGTGTTCTGTCGAGGACTGTCGAGGAGGGCAGTAACTGGTGACTTGAGGAGACTCAACCTGGTGATTCAAGAGAAGAAGTGCTTCGAGAGTTCGCTATTGGTCCTGCTCGAAGGAGGTGCTAAGCTTGTGCAGAGAGGCTGGTGAGGGCATCTTGGTGATGTCAGGAAGACATCTTGGTGATGTCAGGAACACGTCTTGGTGACGTCGGAGTCTACTGCGAGGCTACAGGCACATACCTTCGGAGCAGTACTGGGTGAGGCAAGAAAGCTTCTGCTGCGGGTCGACAGGTGAAGAAGGAGGTGCGCGACGGGAGTCGAACCGAAGACCTCAAGAGTGAAGACAATGGTGCACTCTGGGTGCTGCACTGTACATGGTGAGCCATCCTCCCTTAGGACTGTTAAGGTTGTACATTGTCATTATTTGAGAGTAACTGTTGATTGGATAAGTATATGACTGAACTTTTATTGTGATTTGTAGTCTTTAATTGATTAATGGTAAATATTATTGTGCTTTAATTGTCAAAGTTAATTAACGTTCTGTGGCACAGTAGTAATTGTGTGCGTAATTAATTTTGTTGTGAGAGTTATAGTTGATTACTGTTTCGTGTATTTCGTAGTTTTGTGAGCTATTAAATCCAGTACTTAATTTAACTCTTTTATTTATAATTATAAGACCTTTATCCCAAAAGAACTCATGAGTATTGCCCACATTTAAAGTTTTATGTCTCAAACTTGTAACAGTATATTTCGCCTGCAGATTTAAAAAACATCAGACTAACAAATGTAGAGGGATCTTCAAGGGCAGATTTGATGCATTTGTAGGGTCTTGCTTGTAGATGGTTAGTGATTTTCTTGCGAATGTATTGAAGAAAATACTCTCTCAATGCACGCCACTGCTCAAAAATTCTTGCAATGACAGGTACCATTGAAAGCCATCGGTTGCTTATAAATCTCAGAAATATCTGTTGCTCTACTCCAAGTTCTACCTGAATATTCGCAAAATTTTCTTTCCTTGCTAGAAATTTGTGCAGAAACTTTAAAAAAATAAAAAATAAAAAAAACCTATATCCTAGTGGCTCACTACATCTGACATACCCCACCTGAATGAATTGTGAACAGTGTGCAAGTTACATGTTCCAATATTTATTATCCCATGATAATCTTCAGATTTAAAATGACTGTCTAAATCACGTAAACATTTTGCGTTTACTGACGTGCCATCTGAGCCGGTGTCCAATAACTTATTTAAAGGCAACGCATCCCTTGACAATGAATGAAGTAAATTCTCTTTTAAAATATCTGCTATTCCATGACCAAGTTCACAGCAACACAGAAAATGTCTGATGACTTTATCCTCTTGCGTGCCCCAACATCGAACATGTATATCCAACTGCTTGTTCCCTGTATCAGTAGTAGCTTCATCAAAAGATAAATTAAAGAAACTGTTGCTAGACTGTATGGAATTCACAAGCTCTAAATTAAAGTATGGTCCAAGCTCATGACTTATTTCATATGCTACTTTTATCGAACCTAAAATGAAAGATTTGGCTATAACACTACCGCCAAACATTTGCTTAAAAATATCAGCTAAATCGTCCCATGAACTGAAACAGTTTCCCGATTCCACAATTTTCAGAATCTATAAAATTTTAACGTTGGTTACTTTATCAGCTTCATCCGTAGTCCACTGCTGTGAAGTTTCAGATTTACATGAAAATGCACCTGACTTCTGATCACTTTAAGAAACACTAAAAGTGAATTTTACTTGATTTTGTGAAAGTATTGAAAATGCAACTGACTTGTGTTTGCTTGCAGATGCATGCTGTAGTAACTGCAGTTTTCCATAGTTCCTAATATCACAGTTTTAAAAAGAATACACTGAGCTATAAAATTACTTTCATTGTCATTAACACACCATAATCAAATCATATGTCTATTCCCATCCTTCTGTGTTAACCATGTGTCTCTAAATGATGGCATTTTATACCAAGGTATTGTTCGTTAACACTGCAAAAGGATGCACAATGTACTAAAATTTTCTTCTTTACATCTGAAACATTGAAAAGTATAATAGTATGAATAAAAAATACTATTTCATTTGGTATGACAACAAAAAAGGTTCCTGATAAATATGCTGGTGCAAAAATATAAAAGGCAAGGTGAATGTAGTGAAGAGAAACAGACAATAAGGGATGAAAACAACCATAAAACACTTATCTTGAAGGTGACCTGCAAGAAAATGTTACAACAGCTTGGGTTACATCAAGCTGGAGCATGTTACATATACCTCAGTTTCACTTTATTGGGAACGCATGATGAGAATATATAGGATAATCTAAAAAAAAATAGGATAATCTAAAAAAAAAATAGGAAATATAGAACACTATAGGAGACATCCTGAAAAAATAGGAAATATAGGACAAGTGGGAACCCTGAACACACTTTACTGCGATAATTAGGATTTCTGCCTGTATTCTTTCATAAAACCTGCTTCTCTACAATCGAAAAATTTTACTGTTTAGCCTACTATTTTCAAAGCAAACAATTTTGTAAGTTTGGCTTTATTGACTTAAAAAAATTTTTCACAGTATAATTTTAAAATAATATATCTTTTTTTTTGTTTTCAATAAATAAGTATTTATAGTAAAATAATTTTCACGTTGCAGGTGTCGTGCTCCGTTAGAATTTTGTTAATTCTAGTCGTCATCTCATTCCATACGTTGTGGTGGTAGGCTATTTATCGTACATTACATTGGCCAGAGTGAAACCAAGGATATAATTTTAAGTCTATTCCACAAATGAATGAATTCATTTCTCTGTTCGTCTCAAAACAAGTAATTATGAAAGTGATCAACCCCACTTAAGTATTTTCTATGAACAAGTTCACGTTTCCGACAACTTGTGAACGTCATTTTCCGCCTGGCGCAGATGGTCCACTGTGCATCGTTTGATTTTCCAGGGTTTTTATATTCTGACAACGTCGCTACCCTCAATTGCTATTAAAGTCAGTTAGTACGGTGTTTCTTGGGAAAAATAAGTATCTTTTGGTTTATGGAATGACGTTTTCAAGCTGTCAGAAACATGCACTTACTCATTGAAAATACTTTATCAGGCATGCGAGGAGTGTATGGAGGTATGGTCCGTACGTTTGGTTGGATTTTCGCAGGGGACGAGGAGTTGTTTCGAACAATGGTTTCCGCCTCAGAAATTTGCGTCTGTACTAGAAGTTACACAGGCGGGGTCACGCAACCTAGATTCCAGGGCTTTTTTTTTTCGGAGAGACAGTGGGTGTTGTCATCATGTTTCTGAATGTCACGTGTGTAAAAACCTCGATAAGGCCTCCGGGCAGTTGACAATTTAAAAGAGCATCGATTTGATATGGAGCTGTTCTGTTTACTTAGCTGCTGTAGCTACACAACTCGCAGCAAAACAATCGACGAACAAGTAAAATCGTAATGTATACACAGTCTGGAGCTGAGCAAATTTAGTCAACATAAAACAACTTTTGTTTCAATATTTTAGTTTGCTTTGAATGTAAAGGCGGTGAAGGCCTCTAAGGGACAGTTTCGAAGCAAACATTCGAAACCAAACATATCAACCTTATTGGGTTGTAAAGTGAAAATACTCATATATTATAATATTTACCAAGAATAAACGCGACTTTTTCATCAGTGCATTAATTTGCTATTTAATGTGAGTTTATATACGCGTGTAACTCTCCCAGTTCATTAAGTACTGTTTAACTAATTTTCAGATTTTTGGACACATCTGGTTTTGAATGTTTTCTTCTCCATTATTTATTTTAAAAAATATTATACAAATGAACGTGAAATGGTTTGGGTTTGTAGCAATGCCGAAACGCACAAGCAAGCGAAACTAGAGATCCGCGAGAAAAAAATCCGCCAGCCAAATGCATTGGCCGCATGATTGCTACAAGTGAAATTCTGGGAATGACCCCACCGGATATCGAACTCAGTTATCGAACCCGAATCGCAGTATTGGTAGATGAGCACTCTGGCCCACAACCTGCGTTCACGTGGTAAAAATTCTTATCTTTATATTTGCACAACATTGTGTTCGTTTTATAGAAGTTACATTCGTCATTGTAATAATTTTTTAGGCCTCATAGTTTTCCCGTAGCGACAAATCAAAGTCAGAATTTTCAAGTTACAAGAACACAGGAATAACAATAACCAAGTGACTCACTCAAGTTCAATAATTTGCACTGAAACTAGATCTTATGGGCAATATGCTAAAGAATTTAAAAACACACAAAGCAATTCCTTTGTATTTTTTTAAAATCTGAAAACAACGGAAATGTACCTAATATATGACAATTTTTTTTAAAAGACAAAAGGACGTTGTTGGGTGTTTTTAAATCTTTTAGCATATTGCTCATAGTATGTAATTTCAGTGTAAACTATTTCATTCGGGTCAGTCACTTGATTTTTGTTATTCCTATGGACCCGTAACTTGCAAATTCTTACTTTGACATGCCGCTATGGGAAGACTATGAGAGCTAAAAATTTATTACAAGGGGGAAATGTAGTCACAAGTAACGTCTATAAAACGAACTCTATGACGTGCAAATACAAAATTATTAATTTTGACCATGTGAACACACTTTAAAACCCTTCTGGCTGCAAGCACACGGTCGTGTGACTCGGGTAAGTAAATGGTTGGTAGCTACTCCTGCACAATGCTTAGCGCTAAGCTTGATTAGCAGGTCGTTATCTCTGGAGGCTAATGTCATTGGGATTATGTCCATCCTCCTCTCTTCCACCCCCAACCACTACTTACCAAAAATGGCCATGCTGCGATATAGGTGCATGACAAGTTGTCTAACTACAGGCGTTTAGTTAGTATAAGCGATATACAGTGCTGCGATCTACTGAGTCAGAAACACGCCAGGTTGGCTGGGGCTCAATCTTACGGGCACTGTCTACTGCAATTTTCACCGTCATATTTTTATTTTTGTACCAGATATTTTTTTCTTATTTTAGACATAAATTGTTATTAAATTTTGCTCTTATGAAATTTTTTTACCTGTTATAGTTTTTGTGTAAAGGCTCGTAAATGTCAAAATTTTCATGTTATGGTTTTATGTACGACACTAAAACTGACATGCCATACCGAAAAAATTCACAGTAAATAACAATGTTGCAGGCTACAAGTTGACATACATAAAAACGAGATATAATTTTTTTTACTTGAATGAAAATGCTGAAATTTTAAAATCTCATCAATTTGTTTAAAACATATAAATATTTTATTTTCCGTTTTATACGCATATCTGTCAACTTGTAGCCTGAAACATTGTTAGTTACTGTGATTTTTTTTCAATATGCTATGTCAGTTGGTTTCAGTGTCGTAAATAAAACCGTAACTTGCAAATTTTTACAATTACAAGCCATGACGCAAAAACTTTGATCGATAAAAAAAACTTTCATAAGAGCAGAATGTAGTCGAAATTTATTTCTAAAATAAGAAAATTAATATATGGTACAGATATAAAAGTAAATATATGACTATGAAAATTGCTAAAGGTAGCAGTGGAGAAGAACTCTCGTGAATGACGCCACGCTGTGGGCAGATAACGAATACAAAATGACAGGGAGAGTTTTTTTACCGTGCGAATGTTAGCTGAGTACGTCAGCCTTACAAACAGCCGGCCGTCTCATCAAGTGTGCAGTGAGATTTTCCGATTTTTTTTTTCCACGCAGTTGTACTTCGTTCGGAACGAATAAACCGTTTGAGTGGGCGAGCGTGTTTTCCGGTGGGCGGACAAGGGCAGTTCTCGTGACTCATTACTCGTGCATCTGTCGACAGCCACAAAATGTTGCGAGGCGACACGCCTGCTTACTGTTACTAAGCCAGTGTGCTATAAGGGCGACGCAAGCACGCTCATCAAGTGACCCGTCTGACGTCACTGTCTCTGGACTGACGTGCAGCCATTCTTCGTCGTGATGTCGTTTAAGTACAACCGTATCCGAAACCGCTAGCAGACTGCTATTTAGATCACTAAATCGACCGCGTGACCAATTTTAGGCCTTGAAAATTTGGGGATAAAGTTTGAAATTTATTTAGATACGGTAGGACACTAAATCCGCCCCGTAAAGTCGTCTGCTGGTGTTTAATTAAGCTTTATTGTCCCGTACTTCAACACTGAATGAAACATTTTAGAAAGTCTTCCATGCAAAATTATTTCGCAGTAAACACAAAATATATTGTGTTGGCCACAGTATTTTAGCGGTGACCTCAAAATAATTTTTGCAGGATGAATACCCAAAACATTATTTTTTTCTTGAACTGAATCTAATAATAACTATTTACGACAGGCATTATGTAATGAAATAATAATATATCGCTATTTAAATATATATTTAAACAATACCATACATAAATATCTTGAAAATATGTTTCATTTTTTGTTATAAAATAACAACATAAATTGCTAGTATAATATTCCAATTTCATTCTTATTGCAAAGAGAGAATAAAGAAGAATTTATTCACTGCTGCATTAGATACGAAATCATTTTCTCAGGTAAGACATGAATTAGCCATAACGGGCACGGCGCGAATTCTGAATAGATAGTATTAATATTTGATTCAAGTCGCGAGCGCGACAAAGCTGAAATCCGATCGTAATTTCATGCCCAAATATTGGTGAAACTGGTGGGTTGGCAGTATATTTCGTTTATTTTACGAGAGATTTTCGCTTGTTATTATAAGTAAATCAGTACCTTTTTAAGCAGACGTGTAATTGTAAATTTATTTCCACACGTGGCAATGCAAAAATTGTATCGCAAATAAATGGAAAAATAATAAAATTATGTAAACTTTATTGCTGTCGTACAAGAGGTTAGTATGTGGTGAGGCAAGGAACTATATTTACAAATAAAATGATTTGTTTTTTGTCTTTGTCGCGCGATAGCCAAATAAATGTTCGCAAAAACGAAAATTTTTATTTTTGCATCGTGACCTTCGCGTCGCATCCGTCGCGCTGTTGTGATTCCATCTGTCTATGATTTCAGCTAGAATTACAGTCGGTTTCACTATCCTCGTTGCTGATACCACTGCTATCATTCATTCTGCTTATACAGTGTTCGTCATAACACACGCTCATGTTGTTCTCGTAACAGTAGGCAAAGAAAGCATATTATTTTACTTTTTATTATATCTTTATTTAAATTTTTTTTAGATATCCCACTGTATTACATAAATAATGTAATGTGTAGTAATTGTCAATATAGTTGTCTCGCAATGGTGCAATAAGTGACCCTAAGGTTTTTTAATGAACAGCCTGTATACATACGTTTATGTTGTGTGTGTGCGTGTGTGTGTTTTGGTGTGTGTGTGCGTGTGTGTGTTTTGGTGTGTGTGTTTTGGTGTGTGTGTTTGTGTGTGTGTGTGTGTGTTGTGGTTGAAACTGAACTTCCCACTGCTACTGCACAATTGTTCATTGCTGGGAGATGGGAAATGTGTGTAGCATAAATTAATTTACTGACTGAAAGACTTGCTTTAGAAATCACAGTTTGCTAATGCCTTCTGCCTCGCAAAAGTAAATCATCTATAGAGTGAATTGTAGGGAGGGTGGTAGAGAAAGCAAATTCTTCGTGCCAATGTTGTATCCGTCGTCCAGAGCGGAGTTTACTGCCAATATATCAAACCCGGTCTTCCCTCTGGTGAAGAATTCTTCAGCGTTTCCTTCCTTGAGGTTCTTGGGGGGGGGGGGAGACTCATGGCCTCGATCTTCGACGTTCGTGTCAGCCGGCGACTGCAATAAACATCATCTATTCCTGTACGGGACATTATTCTGTAGACTGCGGTCGATGTGATTCCCCCGTGCCCTTGCATTCATTGCATTTATATTTCAAAGTCGGTCTCGAGACACAGAGGGCAATTCGCGCAGTTTACTATCCTCGGCGGACATGCAATTACAGCTTAGCTTATAGTATATAAACATATTTAAATAATTGAAGACGCAACTTGATGAAGGTGTTATGTTACAAAATCAAAGTTCTGAGTAAAGTGACATTCAAGTTTGTTCTATCAGTACCCAAAAGTAACATAAGCCCGTCATCAACTGATCTACATCCATGTTTCTCTTCTGTGAATTCAGAAAGTGCTATGTGAAAAATAGGTACATACCTTCACTCATGGAACAAACTGGATTATTTTTTAATGGAACATAACACCTGCATCCACTTGCGTCTTTACACTCTAAATCTGAATTAGTGAATATTCACTGATTCACGCTGACAGATGGGGCAGTTACAATAATTTGAATCAGTAAAAGTAGTCACTGTTTTATTTGTGAATACTCACTGATTTCCTTCAAGAATGCCAACATCTCACAAGTGAATCAGTGAATATTCACTGGTTTTTCAAGTTGTTTTCAAAGAACAGTTTTCATTTATTGAATCAGTGAAAAATTTCTGGAAAATCTGTGGACATTCACTAATGAACTTTTGGAATGTTGGCACTCTTTATAGGAATCAGTGAATAGTTACAGATTTCACAGTGGTTTCTCATTGATTCAGTTTGTTGAAACTGCTCCATCCATCGGCGTGAATAAGTGAATATTCACTCATTTAGATCTAGAGTGTAATATCACTAGTCTCTCGTAACTGTCACAATTCGTGCAATACGCAGTTGAACTTATGAAAATGTTAATAGAACTCATCTATATCTATATATATATATATATATATATATATATATATATATATATATATATATATATATATATATATATAAATGAAAGCTGACTAATTGACTGACTGACTGACATATCAAACTGCAGCCCAAACCGCTGAACCTAGAATCGTGAAATTTTTTGTGGGGATTCCCTTCAGGTCGTAGGCGAGCACTAAGAAGGGATTTTTCGAAATTCGACCTCTAAGGGGGTGAAAAGGGGTGAAATGTGTTTCCGAAGAAACGTCGATAGAGCTCGAACCCGACGGCCTATCA
>PNEQ01094052.1:0-12229 GCA_003012365.1 Medauroidea extradentata | reverse complement strand
ATACGGGTGCATGGTACTAAATATAAATTATTTCAACACAGTTTTCCTCTCACCACAATGGACATGGTTCAGTTAACTGAGAGGTCAGCGTGTATTTTTACATGTGATATTCATGCCAGATATTTCTATTGTGTAACTACTTTCTTAAGATACTCCCATTTTTGCCAATATTTCCCTTTTAACTTTCTACAAATTAGTCCAACTCCATGTCCATGTCTAATCCAACTGAAACATTTTTAAGTTTATTTATGTGATTTCCTTGTGACGATCAAGAGCCATTTCTGAACATTTGACATATTACATGGTAGCATTAGCCCATAACTTGTCAACTAACTTTACACAATTAGACCAGGTTTATGAATAAATACAACAATGCCAGAATGCAAGGAGGCACTGGAAATATGACATCATCAGAACAGAAACCTTCCAAATGAAGTATTATTCTGTAATATGCTATTTGCAAGCTGTCCTGTTGGTACCAGCTTACATGTCGCACAGTTAACAAATGAACAATATTTTGTTGCATGTGTTCTGCACAGCACAATTGTGTTCCCTGAATTGCCTAACACACAAATATTGACAGAATTAAAATTGTGGGCCTGCTAAAGACAAATAAAATCACCCTAAACAAATCATTATACAATCTGTGGTGACAATATATAGAATATGAAGTGATGTAAAGACTATTAATTGACTAGACACACTTCTCAAACCGCACGAGTGTAAGAAAACCATTATGAAACTTACTTGGGAAAAGTGTTAACCTTGGAACATAAACTACAGAAATTAAAGGTTTTATAATGAGTTCATTATCACCGAAATATGTAATCATCATTTCATGGCATCTCCTCAGACTTTTTTATCTTTAGCATAGCCTATTAAAAATTGGCAGCATACGGTAAATTCTACAAATGAAACCACAAAGTTATTATTAATTATTTTTCCTGCAAAGTAATACTTGCATTTAATTCCACTGCTACTTTTGAATTATTAATAGCAAAGTCTTAACATGTTCAAAAGATATAGTTTCATGCCTGATAATCCACATGGTCCAATAATAATTATTATAAATTTGCGTATAGTTGGGCAACTGCTCTCAATCATCTTCCTAACCCCCCCCCTAAACTCTTGAAACCTACTCACCATCACCAACCCCTTTAAAATTTAATTCCACACCCTCACCAATCTTTTAAGCAGACTACCTACCGCACTCTGTTCTACTCCTCATCTGAAAATCTTCTCGCTAGCACAATTTCCTCTTTCTTTATACCCTGCTTTAAATAGGCAGCAGCCAAACTTACCCCAGCCATCCTCTCCATTCACCACTTTGTGCATCCTGGCCAGTCTTTCCACACTTCTCCTTTCCTTCACTGAGTTCCACGCTAATTACATCTGTATTACAGATGGTTGAAAGTTCCCTTCATCCTCACCAGCCTGCCTTTGCCTTCTCCATGTATCCTTCACCAACCTCGCTGCCTGTCTTTGCACTTTGTCCAACTCCCACACACGGGTCCTTTTCTGTTGCTGCATGCCTTTAACATTGGTTGTACCATTATAAATTATGCCTTTTCCTTCACTGCACTAATAACACCCTTAATTACCCTTCCCAACATACGTAGAGTCCTAGACACCACTCCCTCTACCTGCCTTCTCCACGCTGCAATACTATCCCTCGATACTCATATTCTCCAACTTCCGTTATCTCCTGTCATTTTCTGTTTTTATACATGTCTGTACACCTAACCTTCTTCCTCATAAACCCTAGATACTCATATTCTGCAACATCCGCTGTTTCCTGACCTTTTCTGTTTGTACATGTCTGTACTCCTAACCTTCTTTCTCGTAAACCTAACAATATTTGACTTTCTAACATTTATATTAATTTTGTTCTCTTCCGTCCACAATTGTATCCTATCCATGCCATCCTGAAACTTGTTCCTTTTACCAATCTTTGCATACAAAATGCAGTAATCAGCAAAATCTTATTTTTCCACTTATAATTTTCTAGTTTACCAGTACATCACACCCAAAAATAATATTTGAAAATTTAATGGCAACAACAAAAACCTGAGGACAATCTGTAAGCTTAGGTACTGAATTGTCTGCAGTGCAAGTTTCCACAAGAATAAACTTTTGTATCTGATGTATTGATTTGATTGAGGCTACTGTTACTGTTACATTAGTTTTTATTAAGGTTGTCAAAATTGCAGGAGAGATAAAAACTGTTGACATTACCACTATAGATGAAATAATATTAACTGACTGTCCAGCCAATCAAACTAATGTATCCATATTGACAGTGTTTGTTATACATCAAGGTGACTACTTACTGGCAAATTATGTGATCTTGCTGCAGTGCAATCTGTCTCTCACATAGGTATCAGCCAATATTCCCAGCATGATGTCATCCAGCTGAATTTCAATACCAACAGCAGGAACACACTCTTATATATTTTACCAGCTTCATCTGAAAGCAAAAACATTTCAAAAAATCAATAACTTGAACACTAACCCTGTGCATCTTCTAGCACAGCTTACATATTAGCCTACTGATTCAACTTACGCATTATGGAAAAATAGAGAAAATCTTGCGCCTAGTAACAATTCAGTCAAATTTTACATCAGATATAGTTTCACATTGCAGATATTATTTGTATAGTTACCAGCCTATTTGAGGGGTTTTAAGCAAATAAAATTAGTGACAATAAAACAAATTACATTTTTTACAATATCTGTAAATACATTTTAGGAACATTCTTACTGCACCATGTTTAGCACAGACAAATTTGTTAAAAAATCTTTATAGGTTACTTAAAATAAATGTAATTTAATAATAAGCCTCCTTTTTTTAGGCTTAGACAGTGCTGATCATGTAACAGAAGAGCATTACAATGTTAGTAAATTAACCAAATATTAATTCAATTCATTAAGAAATGCAGTATCAATTAGAATTTGATCGCTTTTGCGTAAACCCAAGTTTGCTTTAAAAAAATTACGTACAAGTTTACATTCTCAAATTAACTAACAACTTGCCATCATGTCTAGCGAAAACAGCTTTTACACTCAATATTTATGGGTACATGTTGTACAACACAGTTGTCTACGGTGTCAGTATCGCCATATTTAATACAAATACTAACCTTCACTGTGGAAACTTCTATCCAAGGAAACTGCTTCTATTCGCTTCTCACAGTCAATTTTGACACCCGACACATTTAAAACTGGATACTTCGTTCTTGTGTTTTTATTAAGTTTTCAAGCTTTTCCACCGGATTTAAACGTTTCAAATTTTCATCTGTTGGTAAATTTTCGGTACAGTACATAATTGCTTTCCTTCAGACATAAATACATAACAGCAGTCTTCACGAAAAACATAACAAATAAACAATACATAAAATAATATTTTGTTTGAAAGCATACTTTTGATTGGTTCTTCAGATCATGTGACAACAAATTCAAAGTGCCAACTTGAGAATAAATACTGCTGTCTAGGATAAGTGGCCCTCAGCTAAGTGTCACCTAAAAAACACACATTTGAATGGTGAAACGGCATTTTCGTAAGTATCAGAATTAAGGGACCATTAAACTTAAGTGTCCCTTAGCTGAGGGCTTGTTTAGGGGATGTTGGTGAAACCGGCCCTAAATCTTCTTTATGTACCAAGTGTTTTCAAACAGTTGAGGAGGCTACTAAAGGTTCACAGATGTTTCCCAAATGGTCTTTCTTTTCTTTTATTGGAAGTTAAATATTACCATACCTCAAAAGCTACCAGACTGATTCACCAATGATTCTTTTTCAAGCTTCTGACACAATAGAATTATTGTATGGACTTATGCCATTATCCATAAATGAGGAAGTTTTGGGTAAGGCAATCAATGATGTAAATTTGTGTGCAGTTTATCCCAATAACAAGGATAACACAGTGTTTACAAAGAGTATTGAGACTGGTGTTGCAACAAGAAAACAACAGAATGTTTGTGTTTCACAAACAAGTCACAGAAAAGGATGTTTTAGTGTTCAAATCTGAATGTCTACAGTTATTGAAAGTATTGGTTAAGAGAATCCAAGATAAAAATCCACTGAAATATCCTGTAGTGAGATTTTCTAGATTCCTCGACCGTAGAACTCTACTGTGCAATGAAACTGAAATAACTAAAATATTAAAAAGTTGCTTCAGCATATAGAAGGTAGAAAACTGATTGGTACAGGTGTCTGTGATGCAGCCTTACGACAGTTCAAGTTGTTCCTCAGAGAAGTGTCACTAGATCCATCACAGGTTACAAACTTTGATAGAAATTCTTAAAGGTTTGATTTTTTTTTTTTTTTTTTGTAAATATTTCTTAGGCAACAAACAGTATGCAAATTTGTGGAAAGTTGTTTAACTTATTTTTACTCTGTCTCATGGCCAAGCGTCTGTAGAATGTTGTTTCTCTGTCAACAGAGAAATGTGTGTAGAAAACTTAACAGAAAAAACTCTTGTGGCAATGAGGATTGTGTATGATAAATTTAAAGATAAAGAACTAAGTGATGTTGTGTTCAGTAAATAATTTTGGCATATGCTAGATCATCAGGAATGCGCTATCAACACTTCTTTGATGAACAGAAGAAAAATAAATTAAAAGAAGAAAGTAGTAGGAAGAGGTCACAACTGTTAAAAACTGTCCAAGAATTGTAGAAGCTACACACTGAGAAATCAATTGATTCAATGAACAAAGAAGCTGATTCAATGGCATTACTTGCTGTTTTCACTCTTCCTTCAAAGTTAAATGCATACAGGAGAAAATTGTGCTAATCGGCAGCCAAAGTTGCAAAGTTAAATGAAGAGATTGAAAAGCCTTCTAAAAACTGTTAAAGAAAGGCAACTGTTTTGTTGTATTGTTGAGTGTTGGAAAAATATTTGAAAATGATATTTTTTTTAGTGTTTCTTTGAATTAGTGCTTGCCATTTTATTGATTGTGACATGTTATCTTAACACAATATGTTTGAAAATCTGTGAAATGCCCTAGAAAATGTCCTTGAAAAATTTTTTGTAATATGTGTATGAACTCTGGACGAGGTGATATCTGCACGAGATGTTGCCAGGTAGCTTGCTTGGTTACCATATTGTGTATGCCTGCTGCAGGTTCGCTCATGCAGGTGTCGTGCAGGCTATAATTAGCACGGTTGCACCTGATCTCATGGTTGTCTGGACTTTGGAGTGAGTCACAGACTGTCACGCAGCACACAAACTCAACAGGCAATGTTACCAGCTACACTAGACCATTGATTTTACAATCCCTGTGTTTTACGAAGTTAGCGATTTTACGAATATACTATCAGGAACCGTCAAAACAAAAAGTTAAAGCTGTTGGTGACGGCGCACGTCGGAGAGCAACGTTCGGCCAGTAAGCACTACTACGTACTGTGGTGGTACTCGCACCACTTTACCTCAAAAGTTATACAGTCTCTATACATCTCACCACGGCATCACGTGCGGTAGAGTGAGATCTCTCTTCTCAGGGTTCACTAGTAGGTTCGAAGGTGTGCAAGCATGTCGTTAAATAAAAGAGTTAAATTTTAGGAGGATGGTATTTTATAGTGCAGAAATTATTCAGACATTACAGAATCACTAAACAAAAACGCTACACCGGTGGGCTACTCCTATAAATGGGTTGCTGCAGTTAGACCATTTTTAGAGTTACTTGTGACTGAAAAAGTTCCATCGGGCCCTCACACATCACGCCCAAACGCCTTCTGAATTCGCACAAAGAAAATACTAAGCCATTTAAATTTAACTGAATCTACCACAATTAATTAGCGGTTAACGTCGATAAAGGTAAAACAGATTGAAAATTTAACTATGGCATCTCAAAGAAGCTAGTTATCCACAGCGCGTACTACCCAACCACGTGGGTGGGTCGGCGAACTTTTCACCGCGGTCCCGACACGTCTTCATCGTGCAGCAGGTCAGGAAAGACTGGGCGAGTCCAGGGCACGCGCGGCAGACCAAGGGTGCCATAGCCTCCAACCCAGCGCACATATCCCTCCGGAACTCTTTTTAATTATAACTAATGACACGGGTTACGTAGAACCCTCAATTTAAATCCTATGACTCCTGGCGCTTAATACTTGATACATAAATTCTCACTTTACGTTAATTTTTACAGGTTAGTCAAAAATTGAAGAAACAATAAAAAGCGCAGTTGGCGGAGTTATACATTTGTGGCCATCGCCGGAAACCTCGTGGCGTACAGGCGCCAGCCTGTCGCATGCCTGTTGCAATCCACAAGCCCAAACGGACATGAAAAGTGAGAATATCACAAACGCCTTTTGGCTCACTAATTACAACAAAAAGTTACCTAGATAAAGTTCCTGAAATTTAAAGCTGAACAAAATGAGACTGGTCAGGAGTCTCTACGACATAATTGACTTGATTGAAATAATTAAAATTATCAATTATTAAGTTTTAGCTAACACTAGCCCTAGGTAGCCCACCGCAATAAATACAATTAATTAGTAACAAAAGTTTTACATTAAAATATGGCTTCCTTCTTCACGATGGCATTCAGTAGCCTCGTAGGACTAAAGTTTATCCACAGATCTTGATGTTAGCAAAAATTATTACAATTAATTAACAAATTAATCAAATGATGGGACTTCGGCGAACAAACGATGCACTCTGCAAGCTGGGCAGGCTCACCGCTCTGACTGAGCGGCGAGCAACTAATGAAATTTGGGGTTTCACTTCACAATTGCACATGATTTTATAGGGTCAAAAAAATATACATAAGTGGTAGTTGCCTTAGTGAGTTGGAGGCTCTTATGCGTGGGCTGGCATTATGGTCGGTGTTAGACTAACTCTGGGGTCACATAGACAACACTTAAGATGGAAAAGAAAAAGAAGAAATCACATGCCTGGTGAGGCCAGTTACTCTACAGTACGTTACACAGTTTTTCTACTCTCCTTTCTTTGTAATAAAGTGAAAGCTTACTCTTCCTAGATAACAAGGCCGTGACAGCTAAAGTTACCTACTTGTCTCACGGCTGGCAGATCATCCCCCCTCTCTCACATACCATCCAAACATCAGCGTGGGAATCAACTCGCAACGCGTTTCCCAGGAAATTTCAATCTTTATCTCACCCCCTTGGCGGAAAAATATCTTGCAGACACCCAACTGGAAACCCTCCCCTTCCCTTAACCATTATCAGCTCACTTGCACACATACTGTATATAGTGCCGGTAAAGATAATCTCTATTACCATGTGCACCGCGGAATTTTTTCGTATTCCCACCTCTACCCACACCCAACCACTGAAAATTAGAAATGATCACATCTCTTGTTTATTATTTTTCAAATTTTGGAAGTTTTTAGTAGTTTATAAAATTTTCCTGGTGAAGTGAGTAACTTCTTGTGTTGCAATCTCCTTCAGGCTGCAGGATTTCTGGCGCCAACACTGTGATCAGACCATGGGAATAATGTAATTTCTCTGTGACGCAGAAGTACCTTAACTCTTGTCTGTGTCAGAGTATTATGCAATGGGTGTGGGGGGGAGGGGTGGAAGACACAGAGAGAGAGAGAGAGTGTGCGCGCATGTGCGTGTGTGTATGTGTGTGTGACTGCAAGCTAAGCAAAAGCAAGACAAAGAAAGAGGGTGGAACGCGTTATCAGCACTACACATCAGCCAGGCCAGCCTTTGAAAGTAAACATAACTGGGCAACGGGTAAGAATGGCATAAGTGACTAAGTTTAGACTCGTTGATGGCGTCGTTTTTGCATTAACTCGACACTTGCAGTGGCATGCCATCGTTAAAAGAGCATAAGTACCGAACATAGTCTAACACAAACATTGTCTTCAAACTTCCCGGTTTTTTCCTCATTATTTTCGTGTTGCAAAGGATGGTACACCAGCCTCGCGGCTTCCGAAAAAATGTTGCGTGCGACACTAATTTTAGTTTCTTTTGACAAGAGTATTGTAAACCTTTTTGGGTTTATTTTCCACACAATGCTATGGACATCAAGACTACACGATCGCGAGCAGGCATCCGTGCTTTCTGTTTTATTTATTTTTTTTTGTGACATGGACGTCTGTCTATTCAGGTATAAAATTTAAATTTAAGTTATTATTTGCCATTTTTCATGTGAAACAATATGGATGTCAGACTATGTATTTGCGAGAAGACACTCGGTGCTCAGTGTTTCTTTTCTCTTCTTTTTTTCATCCAGGACATGGGTCGGTCATATTTACTGTTAAGGGGTACCCTTTTAATCGGAAGAAGTCAGTCTTGTATAAATTAAATTTTAATGACAGCTTGTCTTACTTTCCCGCAAAATGTTACGAAAATCGAGATCCCATTGGATATACTTTGCGGAAAAAATGCATTTTTAAAATTTGGTAAAGGGGTTGGGGGCAGAATATGCCTCAATTGATTTTACAAAGGTAGCGGTTTTACGAATGTCATAAATGAAACCGTCAGTATTCGTAAATTAGAGGGTTAGTGTTTAAAAATAGAGAAATACGAAACAGCCTGGCTGGCTTTCTATTGATTTTTTTTTAAAGACAGCCATCCACAGTGTTACTGGAGCGACGAGGACAAAAAATGATTCCAGTTATCAGTAGATGCATCAGCCCAGCGAGCTTGCACCGTTGTAAGTTAACAACTGTGGTTAAAAGGGGCACAAGTGACAGTGCCGACTAAATAGCAATGCCAATTTTTAACTAACCAGTTACGGAGCCAAGATATTATCTAGACTTGCCACCTTTTAAAACAACACAGTTACATACCACAACGTGGAACAAGGACAGTGGCTGTACTTATATTTCATGAGAAAAATATTTTCCTAGTTTATCAAAAGTAAAGGAGCGCTTGTACATGAGTGTTTGTGGTATAATTTTCACGTCAAAATGGACCCCTCAAGTGAATTTCAATGAGAAGATCCACACTACGTGCATATAAAAAGAAATTGATGTGTGTGGAAATTTTTAAATTTGATGTCGATTTGAGGTAACTACAGCTACTTAAAGTTCACACTTTTAAAACGCCCCCGGAAACTTGCAGTGACGTCACAAGCCATAGTACACACGGAGCCTTGGCAAGCTAGCTGACTGCTGTTGCACTCCTGCAGAATGCCAGATTACACTTGGTCAATAAAAACAATTTTTAAGTCTGTTACGGTGGTTCGTTTGGTTATACGTATGTGGTCAATTATAAAGTGTAACAAATGTTATATTTCAAAGATATTTGAGTCTGAGGCTTTATAAAAGTTTAGTGTTACGCACATTGTTATTTAGCACAATATCAGAGCAATATCCGAGCACTGTACTATGTATGAAAAAATTCATTAAATAAACATGTTTACTGGTGCAAACCATTACTGTATTTAATTATTAAATACCCATATATTTACTTTAGAATAGAACCACACCAAATGTTGGCCACTGTGGTGCAATGGTTTCTCTCTGGGCTGATATTGGAAAACTTAAGTGAGTTCAATAATATTTCGGGTTAGTATAATATTGTTTCTCAGATTTTGCATGGTACAGTCGATTCTTTATCCAAATTTAATATCTTGTATTTCATTATGGATGTTGGGTTCATATGTATTATATAAATTTATACAGCAAAGAATACTTCTGGGCTATTGTGTCATTTTGATTTAACGTACCGCAAAAAAATTATTTATTTTGTATAACAGTGTAGCATAAGCCTACTGCAGTACTATTTACCACTATTGACGTGTTCATTACGTAATATGTGAAGTAACTAGTGATTGAACATGCACAAAATAGACATTTAGCCTAAATGCAAGCTGAACCATGTATGACCTATTATTTTAATGTAGAAACACTATCCTACTAGATCACATAAAAAAATAACTTTTGCGATTCACATTCTGTTTAAATTACTGTTCCTTTTGCGCAAATGTGCCATTTCAGACATCGTATTAATATGGTTACGAAAATAGAAAATAAATGGTTTAAGAAAATTAATAATACATGTTTGTATCAGACGCTTGTAAAACTATCTAATAGCAATATTTAAAAAATATATGACGTATGTGGGTTTTGAATCCGGATCATTAAAAATAGTAGCTAAGTACCGTATACAATACGCTACCGTTTACTGAGTGCCATGCTAGCTTAAGTCTTTTTATGACAAGTGCTGGCCATTATGGCTTGTGACGTGGACCAATCAAAATATGTTTGCGGTCGCCTGCTGCTTCCCTGAACTTCGCTTGCTTCCCATTCATAAACTATAGTGTTTAGAAGAAAAATTATTTTTGGTATCTTCGTATTTCTCCATTGTTAACAATATGGCATACATTTCGACGTACAGTAGAGTCCCGTTATAACGAGGTGTTACGGTTCCTGGTTCGAAACTCGCTATTGCCGAGACCTCGCTGTCAACGAGTTTGGTCGATTTTGACCCCCCAAAACAAAAAAAGTACCCTAAAATTGCATCAACTTGTTACAACAGGGAATATTAACGTTTTGTATTAATTCAATCATGTATTATTTACAAATGTTGGCTTGTGCCCTTCGCAATCAACATATAAAGTAAGTTTGCGGGGGACGTAACTCGGCCGCCGCAGTATCGTCCAAACCTCAGTCACTCTGCCGCAGTGTCTTGGCATGGTATGGCCGGTGGCTGCTGCTGCTGCATGGCGTGATCGCCTCAAACCAAATAGCAACAAATACCGTATTTACTCGCATAATGGCCGCACATATTTGACCAAACTTTTGCCCCAAAAAAATGGGGTGCGGCCATAATGAGGTGATTTAAAAAAAAATTGAAAAAAAATTATGTGGGGAAAAAAGTTGCATTTGCATTTCTTAACAGGACTGACTTGTTAACATTAATTAATATTGCGTAGAAATATTAAGAATATTCCTGTGATTCGCCGATGACCAGTTGGCTTAACGTGTGTTTATGTGCACATGTAGTGCCGCGTGCCGGCTGCCGGCCGGGCCGCCAGGCGCCAGCGCCGGGTTTTATTCCAAGCTGACTAGCTGGCAACAGCGCAGCGAGTCATCATCTGCTGTAGCACATTCCGTTCTCACCACCACTACCTCACGTCTCTTCCCCCTCCAGGTCATTCCGTGACCACCCAAGTGGAGTGTGAAACAGAGAAGGTAGATCAGCCAGACCATCTGGCTCGCGTGCGCTGTTGCTAGGTCTTCGGCGCCTCGCAGTATCTTACGCGCGGCATTGCATACGTGATGGAACCTTTTTTACGATATTTAAATGTTGTGGGACACTTTATGAACGTATTAAAGTTCTTTACCTCACACAAATATATTAGTACGTAGATTTAGGGGTTAAAAATTTTTTTTATATGCACCTAGTTTATGTAGGTTATGAAGGTGTCTTGAATATACGCGGTTTTCATTATCCGCGGAATCTTCTGGAACGAAATGCCGCGGATAAGTATAGTCACAATTGGGGGTGTTAAAGAAAATGTTTCTGCACAATTATAACTTTCTTTTAATGAGAAGGGGTAAAGTAATCCAAGTGTAGTATTGTTTTTTTTTGTGAATTTCTTAGACTTCTACTTAAAACCTTTAAACAAAATTAGGGAGGGTTTCAACACTTCAAAAATATTACTTCTTAAAGAAGTCTGTGATTGATGACTGCATCTTTTTACTGTAGCTGGTAGCAACCCACTTTTTTACATGCATGAAACTCGCCCACACGTCACTTCCAGCATCACTACGCAGCATGCCATTTGACAAAGTATCAATGGCATCGAGCATCCGCTCTCTTGTCGGCTTTGGTACGTCTTCTTCCTCCCCCTCTTCATCTGTAGTGGACTCCTCTTGAACATTTAATAGTTCGTCATCATTCATGGCCCCCCACGTCAGTATGTCGTCATCAACGGTGAGGTAATCCTTGTACGTGACACCTGGCGCTAGTTTATCCCACAATTCCTTTGCGATCGAAAGGATCGACAAAGGGAGAACGTCGTCACGAGAGGTACTAGGTTGAAGCTCTGCAGATCCACCAGGTTGAGGCTCTGTAGACTTGTCAGTCGCAAGTGAAGCAGCATTGTCACCGAGCTCAGCTTCGACTCTTGTCTTCGGCAGCCGGAGTGTCTCGGTTATTAGGGTTGTCCACAATTTCTGAGACATGTTCTAGTTTGTCAGCAACAACAAACTGTGCATGTATGAAACAATTGGCAATGTGTTCGGGTTTCACTGCATCCCAGCTGGTGCAAATTGCTCTGATAGCCCTTAGCACATCCCACTTCCTCGG
>PNEQ01094048.1:0-10059 GCA_003012365.1 Medauroidea extradentata | reverse complement strand
CTCTAAGCTTGTCCCGTGGCGGTTGCGTCCTCTATGCTTTTAACATTTCACAACTTTGTCATATGCTTCAAATATAAACATTTTCTGCTACTAACGTGTGAGTGCAAAATATCAGAGAAATTTCCTGTCGCAGTCTATTACAAGGGATGCTATAAATCTCTCTCACCGCAGACTTACATAATACCCGATAACACCAAGACATGTCATCAGAATTCTTATGTGTGTATGGGATCCGAAACCAAAAGGTGTTTTCATAAATCCAATGACGAAGAGTAACATCTTTTGAATTATCATTTTGCCGGAATTCTGGAACATTTTACTTCCATTTACACACCTTATGTCAGATTTCAAGGGGAGGGGGATGAAATAATAACTTGTCACGTAAGCTACATTCCTATTCAAAAATAATCACGTTATCTCCATGGGTTCACGAATTGCTGAGAATTATTTGGAAACACATTACATTTCTTAACGGCCTTTTGGGTAAAATTTTGAGGAAAAAACACAACGAAGGCAGGTTTCTTTTTTAAGTATTTATGAAAGCTTGTAAGAATCAATTAGGTATCTCAGCAGGTTGGAAAGTATTCGTTTAAAATACATTTTAAGTTTTTCACCCTTCATTTTGAAATTTGAAAAAATCTAAAAATATTGTAGTATGTATATGAATACACTATATTTTGAAGCAAAAATTACGTAATCTCGCAAAACTCAGTTACTTCCTGTCACCACTTTAATTTCCCAATTTAGAAAAATTCCTTCTTGTTTGGAGTTCACGGCGTGAGGGGAAGTCACCTTGAAAATTTCGTGTGTCTAGGTCCAGAGGTTTGGGCTGTGTGTGTTGATATGTCCCTAGCCATTCTGTGTCACTCGTGGTGCATGCGATACTTATAGAGATAAGTAATCTCACTACCCACACTCTTCGCCTCTTTCCCCCCTCCCTCCCCCCCTTTGTGTTTAGTCCGAGTAGGGAGAGTCCGAGCGATGAGAAGGGCGAAGCAGAAAAGAACGAAGGAAAAAGTTACATTTAAGGTGGTTCAAGCTGTGGCCGCTAGATGTCATAGCGCACAGCGAAGAGCAGTACATCCTCACTCTACAAAGGCTCGCTGCCAACTGACTGCCGATATCCGGCTCCCTGCGTTATATACGATCTAAATGCGTGCTGATAGCATACAAGTACGCGTTTGTGGACGGTTTAAGCCTGTTTGCAGCTTATTCCCACACATGACTGATTTTCAGCGTGCACCATTTCCCTTAAGGGCCTTTACGGCCTGAATTGGAACACGACCAATATTATTATTTAAATACTCGCCAACAAAACGTATGTATGCTACTCCAAAAGAAAATTAAAACAAAACACTCTCTACATTTAGATATGAGTTAATTGCTCGGGGTATCTAAGCCAAAAATAACACAATTTTTAAAGATATTTTCAGCGCATGGCACATGGAACTGTATCATTATTTGCGTGACAATGTAGGTGTTACAACATGTATTTTGAAAAGTGTTGAACCAACTGGAATCTAATTGTATACATTACACACTTTCATATCAAACATTTGATCTACCTATTCTTGACTGTTGTATGCATACAGTGTTAGGAGATGACGTGGCAAATAAATTGTTCATATTTCCTGATCTCCGACGCAGATTTGAAATTTTTGAGTTACTTGGCAACCACATCGAGGAAAAAAGGCTAATGAATTATTCTGGTAATTTTTGGTTTGTATTATATTAATACCGTGTTCGTAATTTTACATTGTGGGTAATTAGGAAATTTTTAACCACATGAGATATCCGAAGTTGGCCTATTATGTTTTTGTTTTACTTCGTACACGCAGAGACATTGGTAAAGCGACATTAAGTTTTTTGCAAAATATTATTACGTGTTAATACTATTCATTTAATTGCCTTTCTGAACATTTCTTGGTCACATGGGTTATTTTAAAATAATTTACTAGAATATTACAAATTTGATATATAGTACTTAGTACAGCGACATGTGGACGTTGAATTCCGGTATATTACGTATAATATTAATTAGGTTCTCAGGTCATTCACATTTCTGATTTCACAGTCGAGAGACTTACTATATTACTTTGATACACTATAAGTGCTGTATGTAGGCAACTAATGATATTTGTTTGCTTAAATTAAATTAGACTTAAGTTATTTGCTTACAAGTTTCCCTTATTTTAATTTTTGTGTCAGCATCAGTGCAACCTCTTTGGAAACGCATTGTTTATTAAATTTTCGTTAAGATTACAGGTGTGTACAATTGTAATACTTAAACTGGATTGACCTCAAAACCTAAATATTAAATAAGGTACACTAGTACTTATGATAGATAAATGAACTATTACAAAAATGCTATTACAAATACCATCTAAACCACGGCCGTAGAAGAACAGGTCTGGACACTCGCCTGGATATTTGACCCCTTGTTGTTTGGCTGTAGTTCACCAAGTTACCGAGAATATTGTGTTTTATTGGCGCTGATGTTAGGGCGGTCGGACTAAACTCCGCCCACTTCCTTTCCGCTACGATAAACAATTTATCAAAACGTATTTTTTATCAATTTATGAAATACTTACTTCGCTCACAAATTTAAGAAAAGGCTCCAGCAATCTTAATTTACTTTATAAATTAAACAATGAAAAAAATGGACGGAGTTTGAGTCCGACCGCCCGGTTTACAGTGCCAAAAGTACGACATTCTCGGTAACTTGACGAACTACAGCCAAACAACAAGGGGGTCAAGCAAAATACATTGTTAGATAGGCAAGTGTCCAGACCTGTTCTTCTACGGCCGTGATCTAAACATATTTTTCTATGGTAAACTGCGTTTCCAAATAGAATTGTAGTGTTGCACTCAAAGAGTGCAAGACCAATGTTGACGGTCTATCTCTGTGTGTTACCAAATTGAACGGCGCCATATTGCAGCTCGTAACATGCAATGTCCTGTACCAAAGACCCCCACTCCTGCTCAAATACACATTTCCTTATCTTCGCCTGCAATATGTCAGCGTTCAGTATGGACATGTTAGAAAGAAGCAGAGTAACAGTGTAGTTATTTTATAACGTCTATGGTTGTAATACCGTTCACAATAATACACGGCTGGTGGTGTACGGAGCGTGATATTAAATAATACATAATAATAGAGCATAATAAAGGCGCATGACGTCGAGGTAGCACATCCTAGAGGAGATGTTAGCGGGACGCGGTGCCTGCAGCCTGAGCAACACGTGTCGCTAGAGAGCAAAGTAAACTCTGGCGAAAATAGTCTGGCAGACATGCTGATGTAAAACTGTCGACCTCCACACGGCACGTTTACTTCTCCGTCTGCTCACAATGCCATCCGCGTTCACTACATATAGGGACTAACTATGCTGGAGAGAAGTTGGAGTAACATATCGCCCTTGTTTTGCAAAAAATAACCTGCCAAACTATTTGTGGAAATTTAATTATCTGCACCTTCAGAGTAATATCTGACTTAACTATGTTGCGTATAACGCAGATAACTGTAGTCCTGAAAGTTGTTCAGCCAGAAAAGGGCCAAGTGAATGCAAATATAACACTGTAACTTGGCTACATGCGAAGATCCACAACACGGTATTTTGTAACTTAACATTTTTCTGTTAGACAAAGAATTAGGACCCATTTTAATCATTTAAAAATGTCATATCGGTTATATACAGAGTGTTCCGGGAGAACGTCAATAGAGGCGGGTGATAGAGGGGCTCAAGACATAGGCCTACCAAATGAACCAAACTTGTTTAATCCGATTCGCAACCGTCAAAATGTTATGGATTTTTAAAGTAAATTCAGCTATACTCTACCTGAGCTAAACATTTACTGATAGTGGAAAAAGTAATAGTCCATGTGGAACGAAATTTGTACACACCGAAGGTGATTAGTGTCGTCACATTTAAAAACACATTTCACGTCACTGAGAGTACAGCTTCGTGGGGTAAAAACAATCCCGTTCACAAAAGTTGCGTTTGGTTCTGAAAGATGCGTCTAGTTTACAGAAGGTAAAAATGTATCAATAGGACACATAAATGGTCACTCGCCATTGGATAAACTACCACATAGTATGGCCAATAATTAATTAGTAAAAACCAGTACTTTAAATTATCAAACGTCAATGCAGTAAATGTGAATACATAACGTAATGCAAAAGATTCACACAATGTAAAATCAGCTATAAGATTGAAATTAGCATATGAGTAAATAATAAAACTTAACTTTATTGAAATAAAAATATTACACAATGTTGGAAATTATGAAAATGTATTTTTAATGTAATATTTTTAATTTGTGAGGATAAAATGAAATGTTATTTATAAAAGTGGTAATAGTCAGTTATTTCATGAAACAAAATTGATGTTATCGAAATGGAAAGTTAAGATATAGGAATTACATCACCAGATACCCTTACATAGTTGCCGCTTCATATTCGCAGCGGCCGCGGTTATGTAGAGGCTAGTGCGCTCGCCTCCCAACATAGCAACCTGGGTGTAATTCCTGAATAGCCTCACAAGCAGATGTTCTGCATTTTATTAACAGTACCACATCTTTACATACAGACTATCTGTTAATAAGCGGTACATCTAGGGTGTACAGTTGTGTACAATCACCAACATGTCTTTCAGCAGATCATATGATACACTATCAAACACATATTTTCTAGTCTAGAAACAATGCAAGACCTTGATCCGAAGAAACGAAAGGAATGTAACGGAGCGATTTGTGCAGCTATTGACAGCAATGTCTTGTAAGTCGACGAAGCTTCCAGGCCCCGTAGCGCAGTCGGTAAAGCGCTAGTCTGAGGTGCGAGGGGTGCCCAGTTCGCATCTGGGCCTGAACAGGTTTGTTGTGTTGTCATTCACCTCATGTCACTCTCACCGGTTCTTAATACCTCGTTGTTAAAAGGCCGTAATACACTCACATTCACCTGCCATTATGGTGAATAATGTGAGCATGGATCTGTACTGGAACGGAAAACAGGCGTACAGGAAAGGACTCCCCCCAGCCTAGCCACAATTTCTACGTGCAGAAAATCTGCCTGTGAGGTTATACAGGAATTACACTCACTTCGCTATGATGGGAGGCGAGCGCACTAGCCTCTACATAACCGCGGTCACTGTGTGTATGAAGCAGCAGCTATGTAAGGGTGTCTGATGTAATTCGTTCATCTTAACTTTCCATTTCGATAACATCAATTTTGTTTCATGAAATAACTGACTACTAACACTTTTATTGATAACATTTCATTTTATCCTCACAAATTAAACACATTGTACTCAAAACACATTTTAATAATTTCAAACATTGTGTAGCATTTTTATTTCAATAAAGTTAAGTTTGATTATTTACTCATATGCTAATTTCAACCTTATAGCTGATTTTCCATTGTTTCAATCTTCTGCATTACGTTATGTATTCACATTTACTGCATCGACGTTTGTTAATTTAAAATACTGGTTTTTACTAATAAATTCGCCATACTATGTGGTAGTTTTCCCAATGGCGGGTAATCATAAATTTTTCTACCTGGTGCAATATAGAGGCATCTTTCTGAACCAAACATAACTTTTGTGAAAGGGATTTTTTTACCCCACGAAGCTGTACTCTTCAGTGACGTGAAATATGTTTTAAATGTGACGACACTGGTCACCTTTGGTGTGTACAAATTTCGTTCCACATGGACTATTACTTTTTCCACCAACAGTAAATGTTTAGCTCAGGGTAGAGTAGAGCCGAATTTTGTTAAAAAATTATAACTTTTAGACGTTTGCGAATTGGATTATACAAGTTTGGTTTAGTTGATATGTCTTGAGCCCCTTTATCACCTTCCTCTTTATTGGCGTCTACTGCTGGAACACCCTGTATAGATAATTACACGATTATCATCTAAATTATAAAATTTCTTTCTTATTTGAAGTTCTTCAGTGAAATTTCGTTCGAATAATATTTATATCGCTTGAAACATTCTCGACGCAAAATTGTATTAGAAAGGTAATTCTGAAAGTAGCCTACTTTGACGTTTTATTTGAGAAAATATTGCTATTAGAATCTCACAGTCTACAAACACGTAAATTAATCTTAAAATGTTTTCTGTGGGATGAAGCAGTCGGAACAGTAAGTTATGTTAGGAAGAGTTAAAATGTCGTCAATGAAACTGTAACTGACGTAATTAATGTTACCTTTTATTGCTACAACTGTCCTGGCCAGAACAGAAAAACACTTTCTCAACACTGTTACATTAAAACTTTTCCTATTATCAAGAGAATTCAGTTGAATTTTCTGTCAGCAGGTCAAACATACACGTGTTCCGATACTATTCCTACGAAACAAACCATTTTTATACATCTCAGTGGCGTCATGTAATGATTGGGAAGTAGTGCAAAATTATATTTTTTTTTTTTTCCATGACAGTTACAAGATGGTTGGGGAAAACAATAATGTGTCTACGTTCTGCTGGTATTTAAGTTGTCAACGACTCAAACCAAGAAACTAAGTCATTATGTGTATTTCATGTCTCGATAAGAGTTTCAAGTGGAAATATTGAGAAGGAATTAGAGAGCATAAAACCTGAGCTAGCCTTTTCGAAGACTAATAATATAATTTTTAAAATACGAGGATTTAAAAATATTTTTTTACGAAACTGGTCAATCGTGTTGAATTTCTTGAAGGGTTTGCAAAAAAAACATCAAATTCACATTGTTTAAAAAAACTGATAGTGAAAATGAAGAGGAATTTGTATTGTAGTGGATTAGTGAGAAGCGAGTTTCATTTGACGTGAAAATTTTTATATATTTCGTGTTTTATTTTCTATATTCACTAATTGTAACCCGATATTATAATCAAAAATATACTTCATCATTGCTGATTGGTTTGAAGAAACTTTAGCGACGATAGAGGGACCATAGAATTGTAGTGGAGCTGAGTAAAAATTTAGATTAATTTGAAGTGAAACATTTTAATACTTTTTGTTATTCTAATTATTAAACTAAACATATTTTATTTCACACTGTCTTCATTTTATTGCAGGTAACTGTGAAGTTACACGGCAAAACTGTTTCGTTTCTTCACTCACAAACAAGATGTGGAATTATTTTACTTCAAAAGGGAAGTTACTAAATCCTGTGAACATCTCTAACATGCGTGATAGTAAAATTGTAATGGCAACGAAAGTGTTAGACTACGTTACTGCAGAACTTGAGGCAGTTTCCTTTTTTTTATTATTTTGTTTCTACACAGTAAAAGTATATTGGATTCATTTACAGATTTTTTGGACTATGAATATATCTATGGAGTCATTCATATGACCACTTAAATTTTTTTCTTGTCGCTACTGTCATCGTTGCATTGTGGACAAAACTGTTTACTTATTCACCACTGTGCGTATTTATAAAGTTACCAAACACTTCAAATGAATATAGTTAATATAACGAGAAGCAACTTTTGCATGAGAACATGTGTTCGATAACATACTACTACAAATCACTTTGTAACTGCTATACAGTTAAAGTACACTGTGCTCCTGTAATAGTGTACATTCTTAATACAATTTTCTGGCCAGTTATTACATACCTTTGATTACTTACAAACATGCTGTGTTTTTAGTCTTAAAGCTGGAATTCTTTTATATTTTCCCAATGCTTATATTCCACTTGCCAAGCGTCTGATGGAACACTTTTTGAATGAGTAACACACTTTCTTTGATGGGCAGCAATTATGTTATACTCTTTATAATTTCAGCGTACTTGAATTATAAGAAACTAACATAATTAAAAAATTATGTAAAAACTATTTAAGTTTTCATAACAAACAATTTGCTTTTCATTATCATTGGCGTACTTGCATACGCTATTTGTTTACATTATTATAATACATTGTCAACCTATGCTCCAATGAATTTATTCAAATGTTATATATAGTAGGATAATTTTATTTCTTACATAATAAGTTAGAAAGAATAAGACTTTTATTAAAATAATAAAATTAGAAATAAAAAGTCACTGTTTCTGTATTAAATGACTGTTGAAATATAGTTTAAAGTAAAAATAATTGCTTTTATTATGATTAACAATAAAATAATCACTGTTCTACGAGTTTTAGTTTAAAAGTTACAGTTGTTGAAGTGTGAGGACAATGGTGCGGCGGCCATGTTGATGACGTAATATATGTTGCCTCTAACTCTTGAGTTCATTAATAATAGGATTTATACTCGCCACATGTGAGGGAAAACTATGCAATAAAATACCACTCGTTGTAATTTCTGGGTACATAAATGTATATTAGTTCTTTTTTTTTTTTGTGCCTTGCGCCTAACTTGTAGGCAGCCTGTGCTTTGTGAGGCTGTCGCTTACTGCCTACGTTCCAGGCTCAGGGGTACAAACGGAGGCTAATATTGTTAAGTCAGATTATTCTGTAACCTTTATAATGTACTTATACTAAATAATGTTATAACATTTATTTTTCTGTAACTGTAGTTACTTTACAAATATATATATTTTTTTTTTCAATAGACTTTTCAAACTACGTTGTGAATTGGTCTTGTGGTAATTCAGTGTTGGATTGAATTTTTCACTCATCTGCTTTTAACTCGTTCTGTTGAACGCTAAGTAAATGTTACTAGTGTTAACCAGTTATTAAAATTTTGTTATCTTTGAACGATTCCTGTAATTAGCATACAGGGTCCATTTTGGGTGCAATTTACTGTGGAGATTTTGTTAAACACGATAACATTAGCTCGCGATATCGCATGTCCACAAAAACTGTCCAATTCACATATTTAAATTTTTGTAGTACGTTCGTAATTATACTTTTAGTACTTAGTCATGTCTCTTAACATTTCCTTCCAACACATGTAAGGTTGAGCAAAGTACCATATGTGAGTATAGTAAGATATAGTTAATTATTACTAGCACGACGCACAAAATCAACGTTAAAACAATATCTATCACGATATTGCTTTACACACCATATATTCATAACAGACTAGTCAGCTACTTCATTATATCAACACTGGAGTTTTTGCACCACCGTGTGTATTAAACAGTACCTTCTATCCTTAATTACATATATAAATCATATACGTACACATATACGTATTAAAATGACCTTTTAATATTTCCAAAAAAATTTTTTAAGTCAGCTGACACTGAAAATTCGTTGGAAATGTTAGCAGTTAGGCGTAGCAACACTGAGTGCAATACGTAAGTATTGAAAATAAGGGAACAAATTGGATGAACCGATTTTAAGATTTATCGATAAACTTGCTCTGAGTATTGTAAGGTCTGAATACGTTTGCATATGTCAGTAGTTTTATAAGAGTATTCCTATAACCAGCTTTGAATAGAAATTCTGCTAGTTGCAGATACAAACACAAGGTAGTGATCGTAGAATAATTTAAAGGAAATATTTCAGGTAACGTTTGTGTTTGAAATTGTCAACCTTGTAAACAGTAAGGGAGTAAACTAAACAATAAAAAATTATGTTCGAACGAAAATTCAATTGGTCTTTAAACACTATAACGAAAAATTTGTTTCAAAAACAACTGTAAAATGAAACTAAATAACAAGAACTCACAGCGACAGCTCAATAAAGCTATCGCAGACAATAACTGGGTCGGAGACAATACTGTGTAGAGTAATGGATGACGAAAACTTTTGTTTTCTATCAAATTGGTGTTACATAAGTAAAGCGAAAAGGAATACAAACGACTCTTAAAACAAGGCGTGAAATAATTTGTATAGTTCAGTAACAAAATGTTTGCTTCTATGGCGGACATAGTTTATAGTAAGATGATGCAGGTGAAAGCGTGAATGGTGACGTGAGCGGCTACAGAGCGTCTTAAGGGCGTTCAAGTGGGGAAAAATTCATAATTTTTTATTTGTATAAAATAGTGTTAGTTTTGTAGACATTACTTCAGAGAACATTAATATCTAACGGAAAAAAATTAGCTCATCTAGTTTTCCCGTAATGTCACTTCAAAGTCAAAATTTGCATATTTTTACTTCATACAAAACTTGAAAACCAGTAAATATAATG
>PNEQ01094037.1:0-14064 GCA_003012365.1 Medauroidea extradentata | reverse complement strand
AACTTATAATTCTGTGAGCCAACTTTTAAAGTTATAAGTTCACATTGACTTTTTTCACCAACTGCAGGATTCAATGTTAACTTTTAGACTGCAATTGTCATTTGAGTCAACCAGAATTGGAACGGAAGGCAAAAGAAACCCTGAGATTAAGAAAACTGCTCTTGGAGCTAGTTGGGCTACTGTGTAATGTTACAACATAGGCTTTATTTATTCATTCTAATATTGTACGTATTTGCATCTTTAAATGAAACTTTTTTATTCAGTCAACCATGTTCCCAGCTCATAAAAATGCTTGGCATAGCAACAGAACTGTTCTTAAACATCGTGTCTTTGGAAAGTGAGTCGTGGGCAGCTATTACATGGCATGCTGAATCTGTAAATGTGTGAACATGTTATGGCAGCTAAATTTTAACACATCCGGTTAAGCCTGTTAATAAAAGAGGTTTTTGTCTTGGTATGATTATATGGCAAGCATTTTTTCCATTGCTTTTGCAATCAAGAGCAATAGTTTGTTTATGTTTTTCATATTCACAAGGGATTCTAACAAAATTTAATTATTTATTATAATTTCAGGTAATGGTAAAAAAATTATCTAATCATAACTGACCTATTTGCAATAATTTGTTGAAAGTTAACCCAATCAAAGTAAAGCACAGAAGAGATGTTCTCATGAATTTACACAACCATTTTAGTTTGAATATGAAGTAACGAACTTCAGACCCAGTGTAATAGTAGAATATATTAATGTAAATGTGATTAATGCGAACTAGTTTAGAGTGTGGTGTAATTCCAGCTGTGGTAACTGAAACAGGATGTGTGTAACAGTGAAGAATCATTGTAAAAGAGGTTTGAAAAGATGCGTAATGCTGATATAGGTCTCTGGTAGGAAGGAGGAAGGAAATGAGGGTCAAATTGTTGCATCTTAAATAGGAAACGTAGAAACAAAACACGAATGAACACATTCGAGGCATTTAGATTACATATTCAAATGTATTCATACTTTATCACATATTTTTGTACCATCGAACTATAGTACTGATGTAGGATGGTATTTTGGAAAATATGACGTAAATAAATTTATGCATGACAGTTTTAAATGGTTAGGTATAATAAAAAAATTTATGTTTATTATATAATCTAGGATTGACTGCATAATTTGTCTGCTTTTTTTTTTTTTTTTTTTCCACACAGAGTGTGTGATTTTACAGTTGCAATAAATAATAGAGAGTTATTCTGATGACTAATGCCATTTATAAACTTTGTATTAATTTTTATATTGTGTAGGACCATCAAAAGTAACAAATGTTTAAATTTCCATCCACGCAGTTAGCAAAATTGTTACTGAAATCACCTCATTAAAATTTACGAAATCACTCAAGTATTTTCACCGAAAACATGTGTCTCTAATTATTACCCAGGTAACACAACTAAAACTGCTAAATGGTATTGAATATCAATAAGACATTGATAAAGAGCACGTAATTAGCTAAACACATGTCCGTAGTGATAGTGGGATACCTGCGTGGAGGGTGCAGCAAAGGGACAACAGTAATGACTCACATCATGTTACAGCTAACACCTTGTTACAAATAGTGATTTGTAGCTGCATCTACATAGATATTACTACTTCCAGGCGAGTTGTAACTACCTACTTTGTCTTCTGTGTACTGATACTGTGACGTGGCGGTCAGACTCTGCGATGCCTCCCCGACAAATAGCTGGAAATGTCTCTGTTCCAGGCAGTCACCTTTTATTGGCTTGAGCCCGTCTCACTCAGACAGATGTTCGTAGAGCTGGGCGGCCTGTCCAGTTCAGGCTGCATCAGTTGTACCAGGGGCGAGTGATGATGATGATGATGATAACTATTCCAGAAATTATATTTTTGTTGTCATGCTCAGATAGCCTTGAGTGTATAGGTACCGTAAAATTTAATGACAAAGAAAACTTAAAATATGTTTCAGTTTCCTTTATTGATAGTTCTGTGCTTGCTAAAGTACTCAGTTCAGACAGATAACATTAACAACTTAAATGTTGATAGTTAATAGGTGAGGCTGGCGCCAAAGTGAATTGTGTCACGAGTGTTCGTTTAGGTTTCTCCTCTACTATGATTTGCCACGGTCCGCACGATACAAACAAAACTGAATACAAATAAACTACGTTACCCAACGGGTGTTGGGGCTAAGCAATTGCCCCATGGTCTGCTGTTTAGAGCACCTATCTACTGTCTTATAAAAGTGAATAACAAAAAAAAAAATGGAGTACAATACTGGACATTTTATCGGCGAATCCGCCCTCTAGTCTTCACAGCTCCTCTCCAGCCTACAGCAACATGCCCAACACCTCCACATTCACCTGCTTTCCAGCAGTGACTTCGAACATGTTTTGAACAGTGATCATATATTTTATACTGACACAACAGTGCAGCAGTGTCTACTGTATGTCTCTATTATACTTACATTTATATCTACCATAATTATAATTAGATATAAATGCATCAGTACTCAAAGAATTGTGCTTACAGTTAGGTATACATTAAATACACATTAATGACACATTTTTATGGGCGCTTGTGTCATCACTTGTATCTAGTTATAACATTTTGAGATTCAGCAGCCTGGTCTTAAAAATGCATTTTTGACTATGTACATACGTATATTATAAGTCTTCAAAATACAGCGGTACTGTATTTGTAACATATGTACTCCGTTATCTTCTGGAACAAAATTTCATTTCATAGGTTAAAATATTTTAGATAAGTTTACTGTGTACAGAATTTCCTGAAAAATCATTCTTGGAACGTTTGAAAAACAGTGCCAGAAAGATGATTGCCTTAATATACATACCGTATTTACTATAACGTAAACAAAAAATAACAAAAACTTACGTAAACATGTATAACGTCTTGCATAAACTTTTAAAGGTATTACAGTTATGGAAAATAATGAAATTGTGAAGTTGAAATATTTAACATATTGTGAGCGTTAACAATTAGAAGCATTTATTTATAAAAATTAGTTCAATTTTATTCTGAAATAGATAGTATACAGCATGTGGCTTCAAGTTGCCGACACCTACGAGTATCAAAAAAACATAACTGCACACAGACTGCAGATGCTAGACTGATATACCATGTACATGAATATTGCATCATTCATTGTTCATAAGATGTGTCTTAACTGTGTAGCTCATTTACAATGTTATATTGCAAATTAGTTTTATATATGCCTAAATATCTTACTAATTATTTTTTGACATAACAATCTGTAATTTTATCACAGGTATTAATTTTGCGCATCTGGTAAGTTATACAATGCTATGTTGCATGCATTAGAGCAGATGTGTCAAACTGGCACCCTGCGGGCTGCTTACAGCACACTTAGATTTTTTTGTGACCCTTTTCGTCTCGGACAGAACATAAAAATCAAAAATGTATAATTGTCTAAAGCAGACACATACAATGTTAGGTCCAAACAGTAGTATATTTTCGCATGTCCAGTCTCACAGCCACACGTCCACTGCTAGCTCAGCGTCGTATCAATCAAACATAAAAGTGGCATAGGTTTTGACAACAAAGTAAGGAATGAAAAACAGAAGAACTCTAGTAAATTTGGGGTTTATTAACTAATACTGCAACATTCCAAACAAATACATCAACTTCGAAGCTGACTGCTGGGAGGCACACTTGGGAATGAACCACCAGAAACTTTGTGGCCTACATATCGACAACAACTACTCCGTGACTGGTAATCAAAAGTCCATCTCCGCTTCCGTCTTGAACACCAGTGTAACAAACAACTTGTGGGGAAACTACCGCCGTCACCCATCAGTGGTGCCACCACACGTTCATTACAGGAATCAATTTTTAAAATATTAAGTTTTTAGCTGTTAACACTAAATTTTAAAGTGGTAATATTTGCAATCAACTCCAAGTATGAACAGTTCAGTTTTCATGCACATTATATGTGTCTCTGTCCTCGCACTTCAAGTTTTAACAGGGAGTATAAAATTTCGTTAATAACTATTTGTAGACATACTTTTTAGCAAAATACATATTGAATAATAACTATAAGCCAAATAGAATCATTTAAATTGTAAATCAAGATACATATTAATGTTATTAAGAAACTGTTCTTCTCACTTTTAGATTAAAATTATTTTTAAATTTCCAAATTAAACGTTACTTGTTTTAAATAAAACTAATCACAGTTACTGAACATTTATTCCTTAAATCTTAGATTTCCACTGATGTGCTTATCTTTAATAAAATTACAACTAGTAACATACAGAAAACTCTCAGATACTATTGTTGAAAAGACAAAGTGGCAAAAAAATACGTATATTAAACACACCTACTGTTGATTATTAACATGTGAAAGTGAATCTGTGGCCAGCATTGGGCCACGCTACAATATCCTGGTCCGCATAATTCTTTTCTACCAATGAAATACAGTAGAATCCTGTCATAATGAACATGGAAATAGGGAAAACACTGTTATAGCAAAGTCTTGTTGAGGAGCCGTCAAAAAATCACAAAAAAATTCCATGAAAAATTTGAATTTTATGAGTAGAAACGTGTATGGAGAGTCGTGTGAAGCAGGCGTGCAGTGAGATTCGTGACCATGTGAAGCAGGCTTGCGGCAATGTACGTGACCTTGTGAAGTGTGTAGGTACGTATTTGTTATCTTGACAGCAGGATGTACAGATTACCTCCACCCCTCGCGTCGACTAGTCGCGCCACCACCCTGCCCCCTCGCCCAGCCCGCCTGCGGCACTGTCACGTGACTACGTGAGTCATGCTTCTGCTTGGACACCTCGCTTTCCTCCCGAAGGCAAGCGTGCATCATTCTAAAAATAGAATTGTGCCCTTGTTAATTGTGCTTTCAACCGTGTTTAGTTTCACGAACAGCTTGCTTTTCTGGCGTAATTTATTGAATACGATTTTGAATTATGACTTTAGATTACAATTCTGGATTTTAATACAGTACGTACATATTTTTTTTGCTGTATTTGATGACCCGCTTACGCTATTTTATTTGGATTTTGATATGTTTTCTTTTGGAATAAGTTATGATCCCTGTATTACAGTACATATTTAGATTTTGATTTTGTTGTTTAATAAATAATGTAACGTTTTCTAAGTGTGTAAAAGCGACCTTCACGGCTCCATTGCCAGAGTCTTATCAGCCCAGTCTGGCCGCTACTGTGAAACTGTCACCTACGAAAGTAGATTACTGGTCATGAGCGGCAGATGCGCTTATGTACTGGCCGCTCTTGTCAACTCCAGCAATCCATGTCTCAGTTTTATTTTTGTTGACTATTTAATAACGTTTTTCGTATCGTAGCATACCAGTATTGCCGCATATACTGCACTTCTATTTCTATCACAATGAAAATGTAATATGTACTGACGAAACAACCTGTGGCAACATTTCGTAAATAAATTTATATGTGCACGAGTACATATTGTTGAAATGCACTGGAAAGGCCAAAACTCATTTATTTACATCTCTGTAAAAATAAACAAATAAAATGTACGGTGTTCTGGGCGAACGAATAATGCATAGGGTGGCTAGAGAGACTTGGTACATGGGAATCTGCTTCAGCATTTTTAAAATTATTTTTATAAATATTTTATTAATATTTGCTACCGCCGTTGCCGGAAACCGCGGGTAAGGCACGCCGACTGCATAATTCACATTTTTTTAAACATCGCAACACATCTAGGAAACTAAACAAACCCGCCACGTTAATTTGTTATCAGGCAGAATAGCAACGTCAATTGTACTGTACAGTATCTCCAAAACCGGGTCGGATTTTATCTAAAATTTTGATGCAGTCAGCGATTGTATATGCCCACTGTGGGAATAGTTTTTACAACGCCGATTTCTTCAAGGTTCGAATGATGAAACAAAATTTTACAGTGGTGATCCATTGGTCTGCAGCGGCCTGCAGTGTAATCATGTTGACTCTGCTGGCGCGTGCACTCTTGCCACGCGAGTGGGACACTGTTGAAGCGGTCCAGCGATTAATAGCCATACTTACATAATGCGGCGAAGTTTTTGGCCCGTTTTGACTTAGCAAATGGTTGCACCCATACTTGTTGGGTATAATTGTAACCAGCACATACTTACCTGTTAAAATAAACCTGAATTTCCTTGAAATGACGTACTACTTTGTAATTAAATAAGATTAAAGACTGTTAAAATCAATTTTTGGTTTAGGGGTCAGAATCTGCCAAATTCGGCTACAGTATAGCGAAGTCACGGCTATAGCGAAGTTCAAACCCAGAACAGGACATTTCACTATAACAAGACTCTACTGTATGTCCGCAGTCCAGGTGAGTTTGACATGCCTGCATTAGCGTGGCGACTCTGACGATATACCCACATGTAGCAAATGTGTTTTGAGTTGTATCAACATATTTGGGGTCCGTAGTTGACAAATTTTGTTTATTTATAAAGCATTCAGTTATAATAATTTATTGTTTAATAAATGCTTCAGAGCTTCAAATCTTATTTTATGTGTATGTGTCATAAGTGCAGTTTATGTTTTTTAGAGATGAGCTGTGTCGTGGTGGTGATTTACTACACTCCCCTGCTCTCAACTACACTCTACTCGATATGTCTGAGGCAGTGGAAGCAACCAGACAGCACAAGCTTTTAGAAGAACAGCCAGAAGAGGAAGGGGAAACGAGAAGCTCCGATGACTCGCTCAAAGTGAGCAAGGCAACTCAACCTGCACGCTCCTTGGCTGTTAGTTATGATGCTTGCTTACATACCTTGTTTTAACATAACCGTCTCTTGCTTATTGCAGTGCCATCCGTGGCAGCTCCTGCGGTGTATTTCCTGTCTTCTTCCATGTCTGTCAGCTACTTGTTTTGTTGTGGAAATGTGTATGTCCAGTGCTTTTTCTGGCAACGTATTTGTACAATATAAGCGTTGTTTTAAAAATGTTTAGTTTACAGTACTAATAATGATTCACTTTTGACAAAATCTCTCGCTGCATCTAATCTCTGGCCTAACACTATCCTCTACTTATGCAAGTGCAGGGTAGAATAAATGAGTTAACTGTAGTGTGCTTAATGCACCCTCTTATCATATATTTTGCCTTAAGCCCACAGCTGACACTTTATGCTCTTACTGCACTATTTGATTCTCGGAGATCACAAATGGGGCCAAACTAACTTGCAGTCTGTTCTCCCACACTGACAATACTCTTAACAGTGTACATTGCTGCTCCAAGTTGTGTTAATATTTAGTACACTGACATTGAAGTTTTAACAAAATGTATTTTAATTTTTGTCTGTTAAAAAAAATATTACACAAAAGTCTCAACAAAAAAAAAAAAACGTTTTCAGGTCAATGAATATTTAGTTGGTATCAAATGTCCATTTAGGTAATTGACAATGAAAATATTAGTCTATTTTCCGCTTACCCATGCAAATTGCAATGCTGTAAAAGCAATGTTTGGCTCTAGACGTTTAAGGCTGGCGCATTGTTTGAATGAGACAGTGTTAACTGATTTCGCACTTTCTGCTTTTCATGTATATACACAAAAACTAAGCTGTTATCTTATAAACCAGTACTTTTTTAATGACCACACTAATGCCCACCTATACGGAGTGAAGGGGTAACAGAAAAAAAGGGATATCAGCACTCTTCATCCGTTACGTCCAACCACCTGCTGCAGAGGGCAAACACTAAACAACAGTGGTTGAAAATTGCATATGCATCACAGTTTTGACTTGGCAAGCAAGCTTTTTTTATGTTAAGTTGTTCCATGAAGTATTGAAGAGCAGTGATTGTGCACAGTATTTATTTACAGACCTGTGTTTCTAAGAGGATGTAACTAGCACTACAAAGTTCACAAAAAAATTATTTTTTTTCCCCTTTAGTGCGCAGTTACAACCAATTCCATGCACATCAAAGCAGACAAATGTATGCAAACTCAATGACGGTTATTGGAGACTGAAAGTTTAAACTTACGGACACAATTGTGTTCCTCCCATTACAGTATTTTATAAAAATGTTAGTGTTGTGATTCATATTTATATAGTTTTTAAAGTTATAATGTGAGCTGTCTTGAGAGTATGTCTAATTGCGAAATCAGATTTTATACAGCTGTGTATACCTAGAAATCAACTAGAAAAAGAAATGTACACGAGATGTAGAAAAAAATGCTATGTGGTGAATTTCCTAGCATAAAAAAGTATAGATAAAAATAAGTAGCTTCCTTAGTTCACTTAAATCCGTGATGTTACAGGTAGTTTTTGCTGTGAAATCATCTTTTACAAACAAAGTGCATGTAATGCTATGCATTCAAAATTTAGTATAGTCGTTTGTTGTAGATGCACAAAAAAGTAAATTTCAACATTGATACATACATATACCATATTCATGCGAATATAACAGCCCCAAGTTTTGCCAAAAATTAAAACCTAAAACTTAAGATATGAGCTGATCAAAAAAAAATTTTTTTTTTGTCATCTGAAATACATGTAACCAACAAATTATTTTCCTCAATACGTACCAAATAATAAACAGGTTTGCAACTAAAACAAAAAAAAAATCATATCATAAACATGCAATTTATTAAAAATAAAAAAAAAAAAAGGAACACATATGGTAGTCGCGACTTGTTTACAAACATATTCTCTCCAGTAGTCATTAAAATAATTTCCTTTGCAAATGCCATAACACAAAAAACATTTAAAGCACACATATTTTCAATAACAAAATATTTACAGACAATTGAAAACAGACAAAAAAATATGGTCTGATTATTATTTGTCGTCACTTTCATTGCTGGTGGAATCGCCAGACGTCTCTGGCGCCTCAAGCAACATGTCGTCTTCTGTGCCGTCCAAGTCGGATGAAATCGCAGTTACCTTAAAACTTTTCGCAATCATCTCTTGAGAAATTGATTGCCACGCAGCTAAACTCCAGGAACACATTGTTGAAAGCGGAGCACGTTTCATCCGTCCAGTCTGATTGTGGCTGTGTTCATGTCAGAGCCGTCATCCACGTTGTATTGGCGGTTGAATTCAAACTTGAACAGCCTATTAATAACTACATCAAGCTGCTGCAAAATCTTCGTCATGCCTCCCGGGATGAGGACAAGATCGCTGCCTTCACAGACACACTAGTTCACTTCCTCAGTAAGGTGGCCACGAAAACTATCAAGCGTCAACATGGCACATTTTCGCAGCAATCCACCCAGCCTATTTTTTCCAGACGTGCTTAACCCAGTCCAACACAAGTTTGTTTCAGCATCCAGCCCATTTTTTGCACCCTTACAATAATTCCGTGTTGAAATGCTTCCTTCGGAACTGTTTTACCTTTGAATATTACATACGGTGGAAGTATTCGACCGTCTGCAATAATTGCTAGCATCACAGTACAAAATTGTTTGTCAGCACCAGTTGTTTTTATGGTAACTGAATGTTCACCAAAATGTGTAACCGTAGTTGATTCAGGCATATCGAACCACACAGGTGTTTATCTGCGTTGCCGATTTGCAATAAAAGATAATTATTCTTCTTTTGCTCCACGATCACATACTTCTGGAAATGTAGAAGTTTAATTTCATATTCTTCGCAAATTTTTTGTGCCAATGTTGTCCTGCACCATATACATAGCTGTTTTCTCTTCATGAATCTTCAAAGCCATCTGTAACTAGATATGAACTTTCCTGGCTCGATGTTGAGGTTACGGGCAATTTCTCGAGCACACTGCACATTAATCATAAAATGTCTCGCTGCAGCTCGTTTACTGTTTTGAGTGTTTTCTTTGGCATACTGCGCGACTTTTAACTTGAATGATGCGGTGTAACTTGCTCTAGTTTTTCCCACTTCAGACAAACAATACACAAGTAGTCATCAAGACACGTGTTTAACTAAACAGATGAAGCGGTAACTAGCGTACCGGAATATCGTCTGTTAACTCCTGCTTCTGCTAAGATGCAGAGCCACTGTCATGAAATAACTTAAGTGATTCCATTCTACTCGCAGGGGTGGCAGGTTAATAGGCGATCTGGGATATTATTTTTGTCATGAGTGTTATATGTGGAAATTTAATTTTTCCAATTTTATAATTTCGAAATTATAACTGCTGTTATGCACGGGCAGCTGTTATAATCACGTAAATATGTTACATGTATGCCTAACATTTCACTATTATTCGTGTGTGTGTTTGGTTTTCGGGTAAATTTTATGATAAAGTATAGGTGCTGTTTTAATTTTGGCTTGTCTGTTAGTTTTTGCGTTTAGATTTCATTAAATGTGTTGAATGTTGATAATTTTTTATGCGACTGTTATTGGATGATTATTTATTTTATAGTTTGGACTTGTTTGGCTTTTGATTTGTTGATGATTAACTCATATTTTTAATGATTTTTTTACTAGTAGTTTTGTAAAATATGTGGAAATCAATGTAACAATTTTATGCTGTGCCAGATGTTCACAATTATTAGAGAATTTGAAGAAGGAAAGCTCTTGAAGACTTGGAGTAATGTGGCGACACAAGCTATCGTCTACCACCTTATTCACAATTTTTTGAAAATCAGAGAAGTGATTACGGTATTAGACAAAAGTGGTAGTAGTCGAAAGTGAGATATACACGTACATGATTTGGAAGATGTAAATATGTCTAGTAAAATTATTGTATTTCAGCATGTGTGGATCACTTTTTTTTCCAAAGAAATTTGAGCGAGTCATGTCTGTGTACAAGGTCAAAGTACAGTCAACTCCCGATTTAACGACCCTTCATGGTTCCCGGGAGTAGGGTCGTTATTTCGGAGGGGTCGTTATAGAATTTTGACAAATTTTCGGCAATCCCCGACCTCTAAAATGTCGACATTTACAGTTTTTTTATTATCATTGAATTAGCGTTCACTCGTCTTTGGGGAAAAATTTACACATTTTTATAAAATTATACAAATTTATTTTGAAAAGCAAATACATTATTTTTAAACGTATGCTGATGAAGTAGATCAATGACCTTTGTTTACTTCAATATAAATCATAGACTTTGCCATTAACATAAATTCTTACGCCCGTAATGTCTATTTTGGGAAGCTATTTTCAAGAATGCCGCTATAAAGTTGAAATAGTAATTTTTTTTGTGTAGAGTGGAGTATTTCGAATAAATAGATACATGGAAGCGGATATATGACCTTTCTTTGGCTCAAAATTAATTAAGCAAAAACGTCGCTGGAAATATAGATTCCTGCGCCCTCAACAACCATTTTTGTAAGTTATTTGCAAGAATACGGCAACAAAGTTTATTGAAGTAGTAATATTTTTCAGTAGAGCAAAGTATTTTGAATAAATAGATACACTGGAAGCGGATATATGACTTTTCTTTGTCTCAAAATTAAGCAAAAACGTCGCCTGCGATATAGTTTCTAGCACTCGCAACGACCGTTTTTGGAAGTTATTTGCAAGAAAGCCGCAAGAAAGTTTATTGAAACGGTAATAATTTTTCAATAGAAAGATGTATTTGGAATAAATAATATTCTGGAGTTGCATATGCGACCTTTCTGTAGCTCAACATCAAGCATGAATTCATGATACTGTAACATAAATATTATCGGCAACGTAAATTAAGTGTCAGCATTGTCGGTGTTTCGAAACTATTTACAAGGTAATATCGCAATGTTGTAGGTATGAAATAGTAATTTAACAGGCACATACTACATTCTGATTGAATGTATGTCATGGTTGACATCTAAGACTTTTCTTCGACATATTAGGCCCAAACGTTGTCGGCAAAGGTAATTCTAGTTGGCACAACATATGTTTTGATAAAGCTCTTTGCGTCCTGGGACCTTGTTATGGCAGCGTGCGACTACACACACACGTGTACAATAATTTGTGCGCGCAAAGACCTATCTGGAAACGTGTCTAACCTATGTCACTGTGCCACTTTTTACCACTACATAGCCACAGCTCCTGACGTTCGCTCAGCAGATGGGACGTGAATATATGATACTACTCAGTTTGTTTTGTTGGCAGTTCTTTCACTTCTCTAGCTCGGCTGGCCATGTGAAAATAATCTGCTTGTATAATGATTCTACTCTCTGCACGAGTTTTTTATACAATTCACCAGTGTGAATTCATAGATCAAATTAATACCTACACAATGCTGTTTCACATTTTCTTTTCTCCGACGTATACAAGTGTATCCACAGCTGTTATTTACGGTCGAGCCGATTGTGCATGCGTGTGTGTGGGGTGGGGAGGGGGGAGCGAGCCCCTAGCATACATGTGGGCTAATGACTCACACCAGACGCGCCGTTGTCGAGTGTCTTGCTGCCCTATGCCGTGCATATCTGGGACATGCACCCGACGTTTGGAAGTGTCAATTATGAACTGTTCTGCTTTCACTTGATAGTAGAATAATGATTTATAAACATTTCTGTGTATATATCATGTATCATGATGGTAATTATATTTAATAACATTTAGTTAACAAAAACAGACACCTTAATAAAGCTTAAATAAACACTGTGTATAATCGTAATATCACAGGCACAAACACTACCATCTCCAAGGACCCGGTGGAGGAAAAGAAGCAAGCAAGTCGCTGACCGGCCGGGGTATGGGAAGGAACATTCAGGCCGGCCGGCCATATTTTTAGAACAAACACGTCGTGTGCGGCAGTACAGTTTTCGAGAAATAACTGCAACCATTTGCAGCCATAATAAGTGCAACACCTTTTTCTGCTATTTTATTTTAATTAAAATTTTTTTAATTATTTTTCCATTTTCCTCTGTTCCTTAAAAAAGGGTTGTTACTTCGAGAGGGTCGTTATTCCCGGGGTCGTATCATCGAGAGTTGACTGTAAGTGAAAAGTTTAATTAATAGCTCATCACTAGCTTGCATAAAGACATCTTTGGACATGAGAAGTGTAATGTAAATGAACATATGCACTTGGCTAATGTCTTTAAACTTGCCCCCATCTCCCCACCTCTTTCGGTTAATTTGTGTGAGGAGACTGCCAGACATGATGTCTTTTCTTAAGATAAGTATGGTAACTGGTGCACAATATATTTTAGGTACCGGTACTCAGTATTGTAGGTGAATTTTTTCCCGTTTCTTAAACCGAACAAGGCGGCGCAATGGTAACACAGACTTGCACCTGGGTTCGATCCACAGCCCCGGGCTTCTGGATTTCGGTTTTCCATGGTTTCCATGTTTTCCAGGCGACTGCCGGGATGGTTCCTTAACCTCTTTTTACTATTCTGAGTTAACTTGTTCTAATGTCACTAACAAATAAAATAGTATCCAGAGTTAACTTATTCTTAGAGTGTTTTCTGTTCGAAAATTTACTAGCCCGAGTTTGGTCATGTATTAATCCAATAACTTTGGTTTCATTTGGAGATACAAAAACTAAAAAATTAAGTGGTGTTGTAAGCTAAAAACTTTTGGATTTAATTTGTAAGGAAAGTGCTTAACGAAGTCCATGGCCGACTCCTGTCCCAGCTCCTGCCATTATGCCATGTTGTGTGTCACCTTCTCTAGTGACCTCGCTGTCTACAAGACGTAAAGCCCACTTATCTCAACTTTTCCATTTCTGGTTTTAAACAACAGATATAAACTGAAATTCAAACTAGAGAGGAAAAGGGGTGTGCGACACTGATAATTGAAAACCACTGTACGAGTGAGTGAAACTGGACCATAAAGAACATGATATTGTTAAAGTACTCTTGCGTGCAGCTACTCACTATCTTCATCACTTTCATCGGTCGCTGTTGACACTTTCATTTGCCGCTGTTGACACTTTCATTGGCCGCTGTTGACACTTTCATTGGCCGCTGTTGACACTTTCATTGCCGCTGTTGACACTTTCATTGGCCGCTGTTGACACTTTCATTGGCCGCTGTTGACACTTTCGTTGGCCGCTGTTGACACTTTCGTTGGCCGCTTTTGACAATTTCGTTGGCCGATGTTGACACTTTCATTGGCCGCTGTTGACACTTTCATTGGCCGCTGTTGACACTTTCATTGCCGCTGTTGACACTTTCATTGGCCGCTGTTGACACTTTCATTGGCCGCTGTTGACA
>PNEQ01094036.1:0-14064 GCA_003012365.1 Medauroidea extradentata | reverse complement strand
ATGTATATATATATATATATTTTTTTTTTGTCGTCGTACCAGGCCACAGGCCAGCTGGAGTTGCACCTGGTCGCGGCAGGTGTTCGCAGAGTGTGTCAGTGGCAGGTGTGCGTTGGTTGGTAATGGCAGATGTGCGATACTTGAGTGTGTGTGGCAGATCAGTGACAGCAGCAGGGCATGTGTGAACTTGACACCGATGTGTGACACCTGCCATTCCGGCCATCTGCCAGTGCAGGACACCTGGCTTCGCTGCCCCCTCCCTCCACCACCTCATGAAGAAGGCAGTCTGGAAGCAGCGGCCGCGATGGACAGAACGAGAGAGACGTGGTGCGCTTCGGGACTCAGATTCGTCCACCGAGAAACATAACGTGCGTGTGCAACTATCCGGCCAGTGTTTTACTTTGTTTCACCATTTTGAACTGGCTCGCTTAAGGCCCTAGGGTATGGGGGTGTGGACCGCCCCATAAGTGTCCATGTAAGGTGTAGTTTTCTCCAGATCCTCCCTGCTTTTCCCGATCCACAGCTGTTTCGACTCGCCAGGTGAGAGAGGGGCACGCCGGCACGAACAGACCACGACCCATTGAGCCTCGTGTTCCCGGATACACGCTTAACCGGGTGGCGCCCAGAGAATTCCGACGCAGCTCCGTTCCTACCTCACTCTCACCGGACACGGCATCAATATATATATACACACACACACATATATATATATATAACAATGTTGTTAGCATAGTGCTCATATATAAATGTTATGATTAGGGATGTGCCAGTCGATTCTTCGATACCTTCGATTCTCACGGTATCGAAGGATCGGGCATCGTCAGGTAGAATCGACGAAAAAAAGTTGGGACTTTTTAGGTTAAGCCACGATTCAAAACATATAAGTGCAGTACAATCTCAGATTAAAAAAAATTCGTATTTGATCACAACAGCGCACAGTTCACATTTAAATACAAATCGTTGCTTACAAATCAGCTCCAAAAATTATTTACGGTATTATTTACGAGAAGACCACACTCCGGTAATTAGTTTTATTACCAACGAAAACACGAACGTCAATAGTAAACAAACATATATCGTCCACAGATATGATGCGCGCATACAGCACTTCAAACAAAATGGTCGACGTATCAGATTTTTAGGCGTGAGCATGGTCTTAGAGGTGCGCATTAGCAGCATAAATTGCACTATGGTGTTGACTAGTTGAACGTGTCTACTCTTCTGTGCAGTAAAATTGTTTATTTTTGTTCCTGTGTACGATTCTGTTGCCGCGAATACGTTGAAATAAATGTTTGTAGTAGTTATCTAAATTGCAAGCGAAGTGTGGAAACACTTTTACATTGATTCGGCAAACGAAAATTATGCAGTATGTACCATATGCTAAAAGAAAAATCGCGTGGTGGGAAGCCTCATACCACAACAAATATGAAAAAACATTTGGATACGAATCATTACGTTGCTATTCAAATGAGCAATAAAAGGAAACTGAATGATTCCTTAGCGAACTGATTCAGATGACCCAGATTCTCCTATTCCTTCATCGTCTGGAACCGGCAAGAAACAATTGTCCCAACAAACGTTGAAGCATTTTATTGACCAGAAAACTAAGTTTAGGCCTGAAGATCCTCGCGCAAAAGCCATAGACGAAAAGATCGCCAGAATGATGCATCTGGATAACTAACCTTTTAGTGTAACTGAAGATCGGAGATTTAAGGAATTGCTGCAGCACCTAGAGCCTAGGTATGAACTACCAACACGGAAACATTTTGCAAAGAAAATTGTCCCACAGATGTACGATAAGTGTAAAGCTATTGTTAAAGAAAAATTGAGCACTTCACAATTTGTAAGTGTTACCACGGACATGTGGACATCAAATAGTAACGATGATTACTTAAGTATCACTGCACATTTTATTGATGAGAATTTTGTACAACACATTTGTCTTGATGTTAACCCATTTCCAGAGGTATCACATACAGCTGTGAACATCCAAAATTTCTTAACTGAAACCTTAACAGAATGGGGCCTGGTTGAAAAAGTTGTAGGCATTGTATGGGACAATGGGAGAAACATCACTTGTGCACTTGAGACATCACAATTTTCAAGTATTCCATGCCTTGCTCATACGTTTCAATTAATTGTAAAAGATGGGCTGCTCAATAACAAAATTGTTTCCAACTTAACCAGCAATTGCCGACGTATTGTAGGGCATTTTAAACACTCCTCTCATTCTTGCAAAATTTTAAAGAAGTGCCAGCAAACTGTAAAAATTAAGGAACATCGACTCATTCAAGATGAGCCAACGCGCTAAAATGCTACATTTCACATGATGGCTCGTTTGCTTGAACAAAAGCAAGCAATTACACTTGCTGCAGCTTCTCTCAAGTTACCAGTAGAACTTACCTCATATGATTGGGAATTGATGGGCAATGTGGCTGACTTAATGAAGATATTTGATAAAGTAACATATGTAGTCAGCTGCAATGGGGTCACTGCTTCTGAAATAATTCCAATTGTGAACTCCACCATGAAAGAACTTGAGAAACCTGCGGTTAAACGGAGTGGCCTCCAGGGCGTGAAAAATGATCTGTGTTCATCGCTGAAACTTCGTTATGGTGCTGTTGAAGAAAACTTACTCTGTGCATCAGCTACACTGTTAGACCCAAGATTCAAGTCAAACAAGAAAATGTTGAATCAGTGAAGCAGTACCTGATGAATTTGATGAAAAATGATCTTGGCACTTCTTCACAGCTACAGGTATGTTAAGTACGTTGTTAAAAAATTTATACACCAAATAACACCATATAAGACGTTTGTAAATTAAATTTATATAATTTATTTTTCTCAACAGGTCCAAAACATGCAGCTCCAAAGTGACAGTCACAATCATGGGATGTGGGAATATTATTCGAACATTATACCAGTTTCTGCGCAAACACAGGCCAATTCCACATCTCCCAGTGAAGAATTGGAGACTTACCTGAACGAACCCTTGATAAGTGCAAATCAGAATATTTTTGAGTACTGGAAATCAAAAATCATACTTCCAAGCCTGCAAAAACTTGCCAAGAGATTTCTTTGTTTACCTCCAGCAACTGTTCACTCCGAAAGACTTTTTAGTACTGCTGGTGTGATAATAGACAAAAAACGAAATCGTTTGGACCCAGAGAGAGTTCGAATGTTAATTTTTCTAAATAAGAATTTGTAAAGTGAGCAATTTAGCAAGAAATTTTCACTGATGTTTTACATTGCTGTATATAATTATTGATCATTTTTCATGGGCAACTTATTTGGGCATCACTAGAATCACTAGATGTTATTTAGACCTACTTCTTGAAATCTTGTGAATGTTCGAGTGGGAGTAAGGTTTAAAGTTATTTTTCAGGTTTTGTGTGTATTTTGGTATCTCGTTATAAACGACTTATATTTCTGAATTTAAGTTGTTAAGTCCTGCAGGTAGGCATATGTATTATGTTAGCTAAACAGAAATTTTGTATTTTTTTCATGTATATTTGGATAAAGTCTTATTAAATTAGGTACTATTTATATGTTTTTAACTAATGTGTCATATTTTTTTTGTTAAAGCTCATCATTACATCTAGATTACACAACAAAAATAAATCATTGTGGTTATTACTTACCAGAATATTTTTATGGCAACACATTTGGAATCGAAAGGAATCGAGGGTATCGATTTTTTTTAGGAATCGAGAATCGGAATCGAAATTATGGAATCGTCCCATCACTAGTTATGATATAAAAACATATTTTTAATCTGTTAGCAACTGCATTTTCACCCTACACAGTTAAAGTCCATCTACATTAAGACAGTGAGATTGTCACTGTCATCTTGATGTCTGGTCAGTGTTGTTCTTTCCGTTGCTGCAAGCTACAGTGAGTATAGGCAGTTTGGAATAAAGTGAGCGCTCAAAGAAACCCTGGTAAATTTCTACTTTCAGCCAATTTGTATCTGTCCACACGTCATGGCTTTTGACTTGAAATATCTAACCTTGCTACTTACAGCAGTGGAGAGTCAGATATTTTACCACAGAAGGCTTACTAACTACAACCTTTCTCAGTTTATGACAATGTTACTAAAGATTGTGCTTGTTTTATTCGGCATGAGAGATTAGGCTGAAGAGGATCCTCTGAGATTGCCACATGCCTTCATGACCTTTACCGTAGGAATATTGTGAAGGAAGCATTTTTGTTCTCGGACAGTCGCTGTTGTCAGAACAAGAATTCGGCCATTCCCACAATGTTGCTTCATGTTGTAAGCATTTCTAAAAATATAACTTTCATGTCTTTAAATCTGAACTCAAATCAATAAAACGCCTCGCTCATAGAAGAAAAACCATACAATGTCCAAAGTATGGAGCAAGCCAATAAACTTATAATCCTATCCATGCGGTAAGATGACGAAGGTGAGAAGCTCAACTGGCCTACCATGGTAGAGTGTGCACGATCCAAACCTGTAACCCACATCCGTATCAAGTGATGCAACATGTCTATGCTTAAATACAACCTGTGAAATTAAAGTGTTTCACTTGTCTCCGTACATGAAACAACCTATTACCAACTTCTTGACATTTGATGTACGGCGAATGACATCTGCCCTCCCTTATATATGATAGATTGACTCCCAGAGTTATTTCTTGATGGCGCACCTAGCAGTCACTTGCTGGGTCAAGGACAGCTCTAGTATAGATCACTCTAGAAGAGCAACCGTATCATCTCATGCTCTCTCTGTAATAAACTCTAGTCACACATTGCTTCCACACTTAGCAACCATCAACAATGCAAACACAGGAGGGGACTGGTCAACATGGCACATGGTTTTAAAAATAGATCCCTAACAAATTATTTCTTTATATTAAGTCATTTAAGGGACAAATACAGAAGTTTGGCCCTTCCAAGGACTGACATTGCTCCCAGTGTGATGCCAACCTAAATTAAACAAACAAAAATATTAAGACTTGATGCAACTCTGTACTGGTGCAATGCCTATAATAAGGGGAGAATAAAAATGTGAATTTCTATAGAAATTTGTACCATTGTAAAAGTCATTGAACTTAATGAATTACTGCTGATGGCATTTAAATTCCATGTGTACTGCAATCAGTTTTTTATGTATTGATTCTTTTAATAACCAAACTCAATTAACAACAAAAAAAGATATTGACCGCTTGATGTGACCAAGTTAAAAAATTATTCAGTTTGAAAATTTAATTGTACCTTCTCTCACTCGTTTGTGCGGACTGCTTTTCTGGATCTGTTATTGGGTGTGAACTCGCAGTTACAGTCAAAGGTTAGTGATGCGCAAGAGCTGTCTATCTGTGTCGTGAATGGTGAGGTTGTGCGATGCTGGTCGTCAGTGCTGTTGCACTTTAAGATTGCTTGGTTTTCATGGACGTATCGGTTCTGGGTTTTAAATAACCTGGTTGCAGATGTCGTCCTTGGCTTGGATTTTTTGAGTCACGCCCGTGCGGTGGATGATGTCCCTGGTAGGTGTGTGATCTTTAAATTTTCTCCGCAGATGCCGTGTCTGTTGGTGACTGGGGTTTCCTTATCCCCCGCGTCTTGTGGCTGGGTGACTATCTCCGATGCGTCGCGGGCGTGGTGTAATCACGTGACGACAGCGCAGCCAATGGGAGTGCGACCTGTATTGACGCATGTGGCCCCTTCAAGAGAGTTTTGCCTCCACAAACCAAGACACCGAGACAGGGGGTCATGACAAGGGATTGTGTTATGGACAGCATCTTCTGAAACACTGTTTCTTTCAGATATTTCTTTGGGACTCTACACAAAATTTTTCCGCTCGTATGCATAGGCCATTAGGTGTAAGTTTTTCTCCTAAATAAACGTTGCTTATGAAGCTACAATGGGCGCAGTTTTTCCTTTGAAGCTTTAAATCCTTATGAACATGTGCTGCGTTTTAACACTGACTTTTTCCAGTAAACAGTGATTATTACAATAGGCTGTAAAGTTAGTACCTCGTAATGTAAATGAAGTTTAAAAAAACCTGGAGCATTTTGGGAATTGCAACTTTTACTTCTGGATGAACACCTGCAAAGAGGACTGGTGTGTAGTATTTGTTGCCTAAACGAGAGGTAGAGGGTGCTGGAAATATCACATCTAGCATTTAAACGTCTTATTTTTGTACCAAAATGTAACATTTGGCGCTGGTAACGTGTGGCCAGGAACAACCCACAATCCGAGCTGTTCCAGACAACTACGCACAACATGAAGGCATAGCTGCTGGTCGACTGGAAGTTTCAACGCCTTGAGAAATAATCTGATGCTGGGAACATCACAAACATGGATCGCCAAGACAGCAACACACTGGGAAATCACAAGTTTAATCTACTGTAAATTTAAATTTTTCTGATGAAAAAAAAATGCATTTTTTAGTCAAAAGAGTTATGTCATTATTAGGTTATATCAGTTACTATTGTATTAGTATGGTTCTGAATATTGTGAAATTAGTAGCTAAAATCACAGAACATATTAGTTTTCCTAGTTTTGTAATTGACAGTGTACATATGCTACCTTGACATTTTATAGCCAAGATGACTTATGGTGAGGTATTGAAGTATTTTCCAAAAGGGTAAATGGAAACTAATGAGTAGGATTCTGCGAAGCTTCGAAAATAACGAATCTCGAATAGAATCTTTTATGATTCTAACCATTCAAACGAATCAAATCTGACCTAATAAAGATTTGCTTGCCAAATAAGCACAATTTTGATCCGGTAACCTGGCTTCACTTTCATCGTGTAATGAAAAATTTTTGTTATTAAGACCTATGGTATAAAACATATTGCAAGAACAGGTTGACAACGTTAACAATTCATTTATAACCAAAAAGTCAGATATACCTTCATTTGTTTACATATTCAGCTATATACGGCCGCAATCAAATACAGCTGTAAACATAACCCCAGATGCCATATCTTGATGGAAAATAATATTTTACGCATACGTTACGGCCATTAATATTTTACACATATGTTACGACTGTAAACACTCAGAACACTTATTATCAATTGCCTATTATTAAAACTGGAAATGGCAACTGTGGCATTGTTTACTTGCGCGAGACAACTATCGATCTAATTGTGATGTAACAAGCAATACTACGAGCGAGATTCTAAGACAACAATCGTTTAAACAGTAGCGATAAAATTTTATTTCGTCGTAGAAATGTGCGGGCGGCAGTGAGTGATATGTGATACATAAACACTTGGCTTTTGAGATATAAAATGAACTGTGACGACCCAAAAGAAAATGATGACAAGCCCGGTCATAGTCGTAACGTTAACGGTCATGGAAAACGAAACAAGGCCTTACAGAAACATTTTGAGGTGGTAAATTCAAACACAGCGAAATGTTTACATTGTGAAAAGAAATATAGAACTCCAACAGGTATCTAACAACATTGTAAGTTGGTTGTGTCCCTGACCCACACTGATTTAGATAGTTTTTGTGTTGTACTATGCTGTTTTCTTGTAGGAAATGTCAATTAAAAGTAACAATTTGTGAAACCAAGTGTATTCAGAGAAGTAGTGGGCTACAAAGAGGTATGAGATGGCAATCTGGTAGTACTTTACTGATTATGGCGTACGGGAACTATCATAAGATATGTTGAGGTGCTGTGAACACCAGTAATGTGTTAGCAATACGTACTTAAAATAAGTGGTTATTTATCTCAAACGATATCAGTAGATGCCAACAGGTACATATTTCAACTCTGCCTAATAATATTTGTATTAGGAAGCACAGTTTGCTTTATATACTCAAGTTCGGCACTCTTAAGAATTTTGAGTTGTGTGAACATATGAATTTTCAATTGAGAGTTAGCTCAATGTATGCATCCTTGGTAACTTGGAGATCGTTCAAGTAAAAATTTGTTGTTAATAAGTATGTTGAGCCATTATGACAATGTTTCGGACTTCTAGTGCTGTAATTTGGTAAGGTCCAAACTGTGCGAAACTTTATCAACTAACTTTTTTCCAGGCATGTGAAGTGTTTTTTTCTCTCTTGGTAATTTGCTGGTTTTTGGGTAGTTTCGGTGATAAATGCATTTTGGTAAAATCATTGTAAACAAGAGGAAATGAAATCATTACTGCCTAGACTGGCTGGTGACAGGAGTTTTGGTTGAGCCCGAAGGAATTTCAACTATTTCAGCAAACTGCGCTGTGACTGGCTGTTGGTCAAGTTTGGAATGTGATGATACTTGCACTACTTTGTGACCTGATACTGTGTAACCTTTATATAATTATATGCGGGCGAACATTCATTCAAGGCAGCTATATTAATGGGTAATTAACCTACAATAAAGCACCAGTACAACAAACTTCAATATAAAGAACACTTCAATACTATGAACCAACAAGATGGTCCCGGCACAATGCAATACTTTTGCATGTAAATAAAATCCAATACTATGAATTTTCCGGTTGAAATTCATGGTTAATTCGTTAAATATTCACTTTAACGAACACCTTTAGTTGCTACACGAAAAGAAAAATTACAGTATTTTACGTTTTTTTCAAAACAAAATAAACTTTTTAACGAAAACGGGAGTCACGGATAATAAATAAACACCACTCGCTAGGGGTGGGATGATATTCACGGACTGTGATTTTGTCACTGATATTTTTTTGTCACAGTCACCACAGTGACCCACTGTCACATATCACGGTGACTAAGTCACGAATCAATTGTGACTGCTACAGATATCAGTGCTCAGCCATGCGATCTGTTTCACAGTGCCCAAGGCAAATCACGGCGACTGTGTCACACCAACCATACACCATGTGACTGCGACAGAAACATCATTGTAAACGACTGTTGCATGTCGCTGCAAAACTATATGCTTGTGCTATCTAGTGGTGACCGAGTCTAACTATTATCGATACTGACTGTGAATAACACGAAAACGTTTAATAACGAGTTGAAATATTTGTTGAACTAGTGTGTGCATAGTGAGCACATTTATAATATTTGTCCACTTTTTATTCGTGGTGGTCGAAGGAAAAAGTAATGCTGTCGTTAAGTATGACAATGGTTTAGCTTTTAACAAGTTTTACACATATATCGAGTTGTTAGAATATTATTTTAACAATGAAAGTAAGTGTGATGTGGGATCATTTCACCGCAATAGACGATAATTTTGCTATCTGAAATATCTGTAAATGTAAACAAAGCTACAAGACTTCAATGTCGAACCTTAGGAAGCATATGGAAAGGAAGCATGTGACAGTAATATTGCCTTCTCCAACAAATCCATCCAAAGTAAGTTACTATTCTTGCATATATATAATGTATAACTTGAGCTTCTTGTGTTACAGCATTCTCATATAAAACATGGCCTTAACATAAAAAATAATTTTTATTTCTAAATATGTATACGTTTATTAATTTCTACTAGAAATAAACTTTGTGATTTCAAGACCGTAACACGATGCACCGTCTAAGCATTTATGAAGCAAACTGATTAAAAAATTAGTTAATAATGTTACTTCTTTTCAGAGCAATAACTTCTTAAATGTTGATAGGCATAGTTATAATTGTGTTTTTGTGTAATTTCCTTGCTGCTGGAATGAAGTGAATGTTACATGAATGATCATGATAGGCCCCATTCAAATTTAAATGTCAATGTTTAGTCGACCACGTGCAAGTGTTCTATTTTAAGCAATAAAGTGAAATTTAAAGTCGTCGTAATCCCAACCTAACTACCAAATTATTTACTTAACATTTTAGGGTCCCAAGTTAAAATTATACAGGTACTTAAGAAAATAACTAAACACAAAATTAATATGTTAGAAAAAGAAAATGTCCTAACAATGATAAACGAAACATGTTATATTATTTTTAAAATTATAAATTACGGATCTGTTCCAAAGATTGAAAGTTACAAACCAAACTTCTGTTCAGGACACGCCGCGAGGAGAAACATCTGTCGAAGTCAACTTGTCTCAAACATGCGCGAGTATGTCTACCGATGCTGATGGACTCTGCAGGCCTATTAATGTAAACTCTCCTGAAGAAAATGCATTGTTGCAAGAAAGAATATCTACCCCAACTCCAAGTACAAGTCGGCAAGTTTTGATTTCATCCTACGTTCCCAAGCAGGTAAGTAAAACAGCAAAGAAAATAATGGACGAAAACTTCTTGAAATTATTTTATTTGGACTATCGGCCATTTAGAATTGTAGAAGACGAAGGATTTACATCCTTTGTAAAGTTCTTGAACCCAGCTTTTCAAATCCCCAGTCGTTCAACTGTGTCAAAAACTCTCATACCATCTCTCTACAAACAGTGCCTTCACGATGTTGAGAGTAGAATATCGGTTATAAGTGGTGGTTGTTTCACCACTGATGGGTGGAGTTCACCTAACGGGTACAGTTTCCTAGCTGTAACATTTCATTCTCTAAATGAAAATTTTTAAGTGCAATCAGTACTTCTAGAGTGTGCAGTTTTTGATGTTTTGCGACACACTGGTGCTAACATAGCTGTTCAGCTGAAGAGAATAACAAGCAAATGGAGTGTCTAGGACAAAATTTTGTTGGCTGTGTAACACACTGTCACATTCTCTACCATAATAAATGAAAATGAATTAAATTTTCTGATTTTTAATACACAACAGTAATACAAGCCAAATAGATGATGACACTGCTTTCACAAAACTAATTATTAAGGTAATTAAAATTTGCCAGCAAAGAGAGAAATAAAATATTGCTACCAGTCATTAAAGATAATAAAAAAAACTAGGTTCATCCAGCTAGTTTATGTTTTAAATTTGCCATAGTATAGTAGCCTATGTTGCAGTGCTTTGAAATTGAAGATTTTAAAAGGTCAGAAGGTAGAGCATTAAACCTTTCTCGTGGGCATAATTTAGTTGAGTAGGTAAACTTTACACCGGCTTTATGTTCATTAAAAAAAATATTTATGCACTTATCTTGCAGTTCTTCCATGTAGTGTTTGCAAACCTAGGTAGTCCTCTAGTACACCTATATACCTCTTGCTACCAATAGTTTAGTATATGACAATTTTACTAAACAATTGTAGGTTTTCACATACTTTAACCATCAGCATTCTTCATCTTGTCCTACTATAAACTATCTCAGAGCATTGTTTAAAACAAAACAAAACTCAGTGCTAATTGCACTAGGAGCGATTTCAAAAAGATAAAGTATTCATAGAGGTTATGGATTTGGATCTAACTGACTGGCAAGGAATAGCAAATAACATAATTTACCAGAGTTAAATGAAAACAATCACAATGAAATAATATTAATTTTAAAACAATAAACATGGGTATTACTGAAATTAAGCTGGCAAATCACAAACTTGATTAATAAATAATAACAATACTAATATACAAACATCATGTATTACCTAGGGCAGGACACGTTACAGCGGTGACTGATAATGCAGCAAACATGATCAGTGCAATAAATAAAATTGGGTGGAAGCATTTTGGATGCATGGCACACACCTTGAACTTGGTGGTTAGTAACAGCCTTGACAAGGTAGCTACCGATCTGTTAAACAAAGTGAAAACTATTGTTAGCCACTTCAAAAGAAGCAATGCAGCTCACAAACAACTTTTCGACTACCAAAGGTCCAACAAAGTGCAGCCAAAGAACTTAATTCAGAATGTTGCAACACAGTGGAATTCCACATTTTATATGTTGCAAAGATTTACAGAATTAGGTGATGCAGTAAAAGCATCAGTTGCATTGCTAGAAAGAGGAAATGAGTTACCAACCATTTCACCAGAAGAATGGGTACAACTAAACGAACTTGTCAAAATTTTGAGGCCGTTTGAAGAAGTTACTGTGACTTTGAGTGGGGTAAAGTATACCACTGCTTCAATGGCAATAGTGCTTGCCAATGGCTTAACTGATGTATATACCACTATGTTAAAAGATAAAGACATTAGCCAGTATTCAAGTAATTTTTTGAACTTAATTCTCATTGACATGAAAGATAGATTCAAAAATATTGAACAGAGCAAGACACTGGCAACATGTAAATTCTTGGACCCCCGGTTTAAGATGCTGCCATTAAAAAATTCAACGTGTGCAGAAAACTCTAAGAAATATGTCATACAATTATTAACAAACAGACTGAAGGCATCCCAACAAGCTGCAGAAAAGATAAGAACGCACATCCATCAAAACAGATAACATCCCATCAGTGTGGGATACATTTGATAAACTGGTTGCTGAATCTCGACATCCAGGTGATGAACATTCCCGAGCAATACTTGAAGTTCAGCGATATATGGAGGATGTCCAACTTGACAGATCTGGAAACCCTCTTATGTGGTGGAATGAGTATAAGTGCACATATCCACTGCTAAGCGGAATAGCACGAGAAAAACTAGCCATTCTCGCTACTTCGGTTCCCTGTGAGAGGATTTTCTCTAAAGCAGGGATACTGTTAAATGAAAGAAGTCGCAGCCTGTCTTTAAGAAAGTTGCAGCAATTGCTATTCTTGAACACCAACAGTAAATTAATTTCTAATTAGAAACAGTTTAATAGTATGTATAATTACATTAGAATATTATTAGTTGGCCTACATCTTTGTGTTATATCGGTATATCCACTTGCAGAATATTATTATATTATGCTGTGAGGTACTGTTATGTGTTTTATATTCTTATTGATCTCTATTTTACATTAAGCTATACTCAGTCTGTTTTGAGCTGTTGTTCAAACAATAGTTTGACTATACGACGACATGTTAACAATATGTACATAATATGTGATTTTTGTATAACATATGTCTCACTTGTTGTGCAGTACTTGTGTATAATCAGTTTAGTGGACATTGAGAAAAGTATCTTATTATTAATGTTTACATTGCAACATATTATAAAAGTGGTAGCAAATTGTTTTTTTATATAATCAAGTGTTATTATATAATACAATAAAGTTAATACATATGTATTTACTCTATTATCAGTAATTTTAATGGTTAACCCTCGAATATGATATGTTCTCCTATGCATTAAATATAGTTGTATCATCGTGAAGGAAAGTAATTTGCAGACATTCGAGTGTGTGTTCACTGTACAAATCACTGGATACAGTGACTAAGTCACAGAGCACAGTGACAATTCACCGACAGATAACAGAGTATGCGTTCACTATTCAAGTCACCGATCACGGTGTAGAGTAACTGGCCTCACCAGCCATATGAATTTTCTTTTGCTTTTCTATTTAAGTACTGTTTGTGGGACCCCAGAGTTAGTCTCACACCGACCATAATGCCAGCCCACAAAGTAAGAGCCCCCAACTCACTAAGGCAGCTACCATATATATCTGTATATTTTTCTTTGACCCCATAAATCAGTGCAATTGTGAAGTGAAGCCCCACATTTCATAAGTTGCCCGGTCAGAGTGGTGAGCCTGCTCTGCTTGCTGAGTGCTAGTGCATCGTTTCACCGAAGTCCCATCGGCTAATTTAGATATTTTAATTTTTTTTTTATAACTGTAATAATTTACTAAACATCAAGATATGTGGATGAACTTTAACCCTACGTGGTTACAGAATGCCATCCTGAAGAAAGAAGCTATAGTTCGAGGTAAAACCTTTGTAATTGAGTAATTGTGATCACTGCGGTGGGCTACCTAGGGGTAGAGTTAGCTTAAATGTCATAACTAATAATTTTAATTATTCCAAACAAGTCAATTTTATTGTAGAGACTTCTGACTGGTCTCATTTTGTTCAGCATTAAATTTCAGGGACTTTTCCTAAGTAACTTTTTATTGTGAAATGTGAGCCAGAAGGCCTATTTAATAATTCCAAATTTTATGTAAGTTTGGGCTTGTCGATTGCGACATGTATGCGACACGTGGGGTTGGACAAAGGTTCCAGAATTCTTGGAATCGCCCATCACGAAAGTTCCGGTGATGGCCGTAAATGTATTACTCCGCCAACGGCGCCCTTTATTGCTTCTTTAATTTTGATTGAACCTGTTGAAGTTAACGTCAAGTAAGAATTTATGTATCTTGTGTTATGCGCCAGGAGGCATATAATTTAAATAGAGG
>PNEQ01094035.1:0-14064 GCA_003012365.1 Medauroidea extradentata | reverse complement strand
CACACACACACACACACACACACACACACACACACACACACACGGGACTAGCGTATCTTCTGAGGACCGCCGAGTTTAACGTCATTATGAGGACCTCTACAAATTAACCGTCAATGTTTGACAAATGTATATCAGTGAGATGGGGCAATTTTTATGATCCTATACACACGATGAAATTTTGGAAATCAAATTATTTGTAAGATTTTTGTATGGCAGGGTGGATTTATTGTATCTCACGAGGACCATGTGTTTGACCAGCCGATACGAGGTCCAGGAAGAAATAACGAACTTTTTCACACAGTGACTTGGAACAGACACAGTGAGGACCACCCGGTTTCTAACGGAAAATGTACACAGCCTAGTCGGCAAGATACAAAATAAGGACCATTGTTACCTGCTACTAAATTTATACACAGCTCAGGTAATAAGGTTAAATGTAAGGACCAGGTACTGTTGTGATATAAGCATGGCTAAACTGCTGAGGTTTAAACAACTGCGTGCGACGTTTTGTAAGCCTGCCTTTCAGTTAAGTTGTCCTCGTAACATTCTGGTTATGTGTGCACTACGGAATAATTTGTTATGTTGTAAATATTCCAATTGGAATGTACACCTCATGGGTGTAGCCAGAAGACTCTGTTAAGGTTTTACTAGGTGGAGTGTGATATTCTTTACCGCAATGAGTTATAACTTCTCTACAGTATGTCTAACAATAATAATATGACAGAAATTCAAACCTATAGAGCCCCTTAAGTAAACGAGTCGATGCATTTGAAACTAAGAGTACGTTGTAAAATAAATATATTAACAATAGTATTTTACTCTATAACTAACAAGCCAATCAGATATCAGTTGTTTCCAACTATTTATTTTTCTTAATTCTACATTAAATTTCTGTTTTATTCGTAGAAATGAATTGGTGAATTTGTCTAGTTCACTGATCTAGAAACGTTTGCGAAAGCGTAGTAGGTATAACATATTGTGTAGTATTGGTGAAGTGATCAGATATACTCAGTCATTGTATGTTTAACAGTTTTTCGGAGCGTACGTAAATTCGAAGAGTAGTATTTTAGCGACCGATTCAAAATAATTGTGGCAAAATCTACAGAAGCGATGTATTTCAGTCGCCGGTCTGACAGACTTGTATTATTAGACCAGGTTAAAACAGTGAAGAGTGTCTTGTAAAGTATACGTACAATTGTGAACTTGTATACTGTACAAACATGCTGGAGCCAACCTCCGAAAATGTACGTATTACTATTAATAAGTGAAAGTTTTCTGACACATAACCACTGCTTTTTACATTAATAGAGAGTTTATTATATGTTACCAAATTTAAAATGTTGAAAACTTATGTTTAGAAGTCCTTATAATTAATAATTACATAATGTATTCCTTACGTGAATTAAGATCTTTGGCGACACTTTTACTTGGTAAACTCTTTCAGGCTTCTCGCCCGACAAAAATACTACATTCCGTTATCGTATTATTCGTGAACATTCACTCAAACGCCTTGAAACATATTTTCGTTCATGTATAGGGCTTACACGCTATCGTTGGCGACTTGGTGACCGGTTTTACCAGCCTTCGTCGAAACTCACCATCATGGTTATTAAGCTGACGGTTCTTCAAAAGTTGGTAGTTTATTAAGTTTAATTATGTAATTAATTTCATTTTTTAAGAGTAAGGTTGGGAACTTTTTGCTTGGACACTGCTTGTTTACGGACACGGGTGATACGGGTAGCGTTGTGACGTTAATCAGCGTATTCTCGTTTAAGGACACAGGTTGGTAAAAACTAAATACGGAGAAAAATGTCCATTACGACGGGAGTTGTTAAGGTCTTGTTACGGAGTTTTGCAGTGATTTTGAAAATATTTTTTTTATTGCTACCTAATATACATATCAAAATTTCGCTGCACAGTTTTGACACTTACATGTTATAATTTGTAGCTGAATTTTTTTGTAGAGTTATACTGAATGGTTTTTTAGATTTCATTACCCAAAGTACCACTTTTTTCGTCGTGAAAATAAGCAAAAACGAAGGAAATATTTTTTTTTGCTGGCAACTCGTACATTATTAAAAAGAAATGCGTCCACAGTATTGTGCATCGTGTGATTGCACATTGACTCAAATTTTTTTCAAAACTTTTGGTTAAAAAATATTTGAGTTATTGGCACCAATCTGAAAAAAAAACTCGGGAACAAGCCCTTAAATGAGCAGAGAGGTTGAGACACGGTATGGACACATGTTTAATGGACACTCGTTCTAAGTGACAGTATCATATGTTTTTCTTAATTTACGAGATGTCTATCAGTTGTAGGTTAACAAATTATTTTTAACAACATTTTGATATTGTACCTAAATGTCAGTACTAGAATAAATTTGTTATCAAGCTATCGAGATTTGTTAGGGAGTTGTTAGAAAGTTAATCATTATATTTTAAACATAGCCCGTAAAGTATGTAGGCCTACGTATCTAGTATACCTAAAATGTACAAAGCTTGGCGAGGTAAAGGTGGTTGGGAGAGGCAGCAGGCGCAGGCGAGGGTTGCAGTGTGCTTGCAGAGAAGCTGCTCCAGTCCCACGCTGCAAGCGGAAGTGACGTCTCACTGGACTGTCAGCTGGACGATAACCGACCAGTGAGCTCGGCTCGGCATACACACGCTTGTCCTCGCCGCTACTGTTCTTCAGATTAGTAAGGACGCAGCCTACCTGCGTGTTACAGACTAGCAAGTTAAGGAGCTATAAGGGCGACATTGACGCGCACATCAAGTAACACTTCTCCACAATGAGTCAAACACTGAACTAGCATGAAATATTTCCATCGATTTCTTTTTACTGTGGGACTTAAGAGGAGTCTTCACAGGTTCTAAATTTCCACGTTTGACGTATGGGAACAGTGTATCAATAAGAGCCAGAGTACCACGCTCAACTGTAAAGGCCAGCGTATTCCTCTCGCTTTGCTCTTCACGGTTGCAGGTGGTATTTTCGGAGTTACAGCAGTCTAAAAACAGCTGTTTTTGCAATTTTGAGACGCCAAAAAATTGTGTTTCTTACAAGCGTACTGAATATTTAATACTATTGACGCTTGGTTTTGCGTAAAAAAGAATACGTGTGATACGCTTCAACGCCGTCCACACGTCTGTAGCAAAGTTCACTGCATGATCCAATCTGAGTTTCACATACATTCGGTTAGTACATTTCGAAGTAAGGCCTTCTCAAATAGCCATTTTTAGTTATGTAGTAGGGCTTAGAAACAGTGCTTTTAATGAAAATGTCGTTCAAATAATGATATTCCGTCCTTGTCCGAAATGTGTTTCTTTTCGTACATTGACACAATGAGCACACACGGAATAGTTTCGTTAAAATATTTATATTTGCGAACATATAGTAACGCATTTGAAGCGCGGGGGCATCATTTTAACCTGTTATCCTAGTAGTTTTAGTATTTATTTTGTTACTGGTTGTACACGTTAATTATTTTGTAATCGTTATGTTTATTGAGCGCGCTGCGAAGTGTTTCTCTTAGTGACTAATTCATGGCGTACATGTTGTAAGTAAACCAATCCTAAAGTTGATAGCCATACCAAAAATATCAAATAATTAATAAACTTGTCATCTAATAATACAAGGGATAACATTACGCTGGCGCAGTAAGTATATTAAACTATAACCACAGTAAATGCCTTCGTAGTATTATAAGGTAAAGAAATAACTTATCACTAAATAAACTGAACGTTCAAACATTGTTGACGACATGATATCGGGCACGAAATAAGCTCACATATATTGTTTGTAATCACCACGAACGTAATGAAACTTAAAAATAAAAAAAAAGCTACTGAAAACTCTTCGGTTACACATACAGTGAATTGAACTACCAGATTCAAACACAGTTATTGGAAATTGTTTTGACAGTTAGCCATTTATATTTATTTTTTTATCCTACACCCAAGACTACCCTCCGTAAAACTGAGAGTATGAGAAACAGTCGTTTCTAATGTCAATCCGAGTAAATTTAAAGTTTGGTCTTACTGCTATACGTATCATCATTGCAAAACACCCTTTTTTGGAAAACTGTAGAGTGTAATTTCTAAACGATCTAAGTGCCAAAAATATGCTTTCGAGAAGAAAGGGAAAACCAGCGATGCAAGAGTATGTGTACTGTAGCTACATATGGGACATGCAACCTTTCAACGAACATAAAAACTATTAGGACAATTATAGGGAATTAGTTCTTACAGCAAGACATAGGCACTGGCACATGGTTATAGTGAAGTAATTAACTAAATTCGGAGTCTTTTGGCACTTAGATCAATTAGAATTTCCACTCTACAACTGTTGTCTCTTAACTCTCTCTTAACTCTCTCTTTACTAACTCATGTTTTTTTAATTATTAGTGTTACAAAAAAAACAAGTACCTATCATGCTTTTTAAGAATCTTAGAAGACCCGAAAACCCCTGACATTAATTTAAGTATCGTGGAAGTTATGTATATGTTGGTACAACTCTGAGTCAAAAAACAAATCTGTAATTTAAGTATCGTGGAAGTTATGTATATGTTGGTACAACTCTGAGTCAAAAAACAAATCGGTATCTCAACAGGTATAAAAGATACACAAGTATGATTAAAAACACATTTGCGTCTTCTCGAAACTGTTTGGGGCTGAATTTTAAAATTAATTTTACAGTTTTTGCTATAGACTCTTAAGTTGTCTCCTTAAAATTATATATGTCCAGGACCGAATGTTGACTTTGAGCATTAATATGTCAGATAGTTTATTCAATCTCAAGTCTATTGAAGTAATAAGATAGTCACGGCTTTGCCTGATTTCATTACACGAAGTAGCAATTTTTTAAAAATGATAAAATACATCCAGAAGTTAGTAAGGACCCCAACTTTTCATGCCCGAAAGTGTATCAGAAATCTTTAAACTAACATGATTGAACGTAAATTGACACCAGTGCCTTACACGGGATTCAAACCCTCAACCTCCCACACCGTAGACAAGTGTTCTAACCATATTGTGCTATGCAAGTTCGACAGCAGTTACAAAAATCTACATTCGCTGTATTAATAATTTTGCGATGGAAATACTCGCTTTTCGAGTGATGTGTCTCGAGAGGTTTACAATCAAAGTTTACCTCACCAGAATTAGAGACAAATACCAGGACATAGGCTTTGTAAATTACAGTAGAGCCGGTCTTATGAAGAAAAAAGTACTACTGTATTTAATCTGGTTAAATGATGTTCGGTATAGACTACCGCAAAAATGATTATTTAAGTCCACCTACAAGTTTGCAGCTGTGGAGTTTTAAAGCGAAATAAGAATTAAAATAATGTATTCTAAAGGGATTAGTTTTACAGATAAAAGCCTCAAAATATATTATACGTGCAGTTTATGGAAGAATATTGTAAAGTAAGACATTTTCGACATTTTTTAAATTCAGTACTTAATAATTAAAATGTTGATGTAATTTGTTATACATAAGAAAATAAATTATGCAGAGATATTTCTTAAAAATTCCTTTTCATGGCAATTTTACCAAGAATATTTATTATGAATAAGTTATGTTTTAAACTGTTCTATTGAAAATTAAGCAGCCGCGGTGGCCAAATGGTCATATTACTCGCCTGTCACTACGGCGATTCGGTTTCGTCTCTCGACGTGGTCGATCTCCGATATTTTGCATGTGGCAAACGTGACGACGTTGCCGCTCCTCCACTGTAGGGCTTCATTACTTGTCATATTTCAGGGTATGCATATGGCTACGGGCGCCCATAGGTAGAAGTTTGGCCTACAGTACCCTCCACGAGCAATATTTACTTATTCACCTATCGTGAATTAAGTATTTTGAATTTATTCTTAACTGAAATTCCGTGGCTACAAATGTAGGTCGGCAGAGTTCTTCAGGCGGCCGTCTAGTCCTAACGCACAAACAGAGAAACAGTCATACCACTTTCGTTTTAAATTAACATAATTCATAGACTATTTTACTCTGGTATTCATATTTCTACATGCCATTCATAAAATACTAATGATCACAATCTGAAATACATGTATATCAAACTGTTGTCATGACTCCATACAAAATAACTGGCAAGGGTTTTTAAGGCACCACGCTGGCGTGGTTAGGTTTATGTAGACCGAATGTTCAGGAGGATGACAGTAACCAAACTATACATCAATTAATAAAAACAAGACAAAAATGTTAGCAGTAGCAGAGCATTGGCCGTCTGCAAAAATAAAAGTATGTTTCAATAAAACCAAAGCTAAAGTCAACACCGACAATTACAGAACAAGAACACTACGAGTTGCGAGTGAAATCCTGAAACATCCTGGAAATGTAAACCGAGATTATGGAAATAAAGTAAATAAAACCTGAGGTTCGTTAAAAAAAAAAAAAAAAAAAAAAAAAAAAAAAAAAAACTGGCAAAATGCCCTGCCAGGTTACAAACATTGAAAGCACAGTAGCCAATCAGAAAAGTCCGTCTTCGAATGGCAGCCGCAACAGAAGTGAATGAAAGTGATTGACTGTCCATGAGGCACTTTGGAGAACTTGCTTTGTCCAGTTAGCCGACTGGACATCTTTAATAAAAGAGCTTCATTTAATGCAGAGTCATCTTGCAATGTTAGGCGAAACGTTGGTTATTGTAAACTACCAAGCGCATCTCCTGCCTGAGATCTGGACTATCAATAAACGTATAATGATCTGAAAATGCTTGGAATAAATGTAGTGGTAGTGGAGTATACGTTATATATTCAACCACACTAACATGCTATAGTATATTTATAATGATTAAAACTACATGACATGTGAACGTATACTGAAATGCAAATCGCAATAGTTCGTTACATTTTGCATTATTGTACGCAGAATGAAATTAAAGGAACGGAAAAATTTGAGATAATATTTTTCGCGTTACGCTGACAGGTGAGATAGAACAATCATCATTTGCTCGTTCTCACTAACTATGTAAATTAATTAGAGAACATAGCTTCCAAAGCCTTTGCAGAAAACTTATTGAGAAAGGATTTTACCGTTGTGTCGTTAATATACACTAACAATATACAACGCCAGCTGTTGCTGGCGACTTAATTGACGCAGAACTTCCTTTTAAGTTACAAAAATAGATACTCCAAGGGCATGTGTGCAACCAAAAACGTTTAAAACTGACTTACCACCAGAACTTACAATATTGGTCTTACGCTCAAGAATGTCACGTATTAGTGTAAGAAGCAGTCATTCCCGTGTAAGTCTACTCCAGCGAAATTTAAGGTATTGTCTCTATGGTTTTATCGTAATCACTAAACACACTTACAAGGGGAAACTGTAAAGTTTTTCTTGGAATACACTGAGGTTAAGATTGAGAGTACTGACTTAACAACCTACGGTACACCGCCGCGTGTTTTTAACACAATACTACACATTACGGTTGATTATATATAGAAATAAATATATATATAATAGAGAGAGAAAGAGAGAGAGAGTTATAGACAGAGAAGGAGAGGGGGTACAGAGAGAAAAAGAGATACTGTTTTCTAAAACCCATGTTACCCTTATTTGAACTCATATAATTTGGAAGGAAGGGTCTGTGTACCTCTATCATGTGAAGTATTGATGACCTTGGTCGCAGCAGGCTGTCGTGGCGGATAACTGGTGTGTTCTCCGGCATGCATTTTCTCACGGAGCGACTCACACAAGAACGGAAGTGTGTACGTTCGACACATCATAACTACCGTTGTCAAAGATAAACGCGAAGACTTGAGGGTGCATTTGGCCAGCCTCTACATCAGTGGTTCCCGAACAATGGTCCGTAGACAACAGGTAGTTCATGAGAGCTTTGAGAGTCGTACACGAGCTAATAATATGCCAGTTCATTTGGTTTTCCTAAATTATAATACGCTTCAGTGCAATTGCTTTCACTTATGCGAGCATCTTAAAATGTATATTAATAGACAGCATTTTGTATGAAACTACGCATGAATTGTCTGTATAGTTACAACACAATTGGCTATCATCGTGATTTGTACATAAACTGGCTACGTATACAAATGACTAAGACATGACTTCAGTGCGGTTTAACATTTCATAATTAAGGGGATGAAAATACGTGAAAGGTGTTTCCGATTATTCCTCCATATCATAAATTGAGACATCGAAGTGATCTTTGCTTTATATTCATGCTTGTGTAAATATACAAAATATCATTTCAATACGTTTTCTTAATTCGGCCCTAAGGAGGTAAAAAATTGTTAAACGTGTTTTATATTCACAATCAATATACAACTACCTTATTGATCTAAAATATGTCGACCCGATTTTTGTTAAGTATCGATGCTTACTCAAATACCTGAAAAGTAATTTCAGGAATTCTAGAAATTTCCTACCTAAGGAGGTGAAAAGGGGTGAAAAATGATTAAATGTGTTTTCAATTATCTGTCGATATTTATTGAACCCAGCAGGCCATTTTATCGTGTTATTCACGTACAATAGACACCAAAAAGTAGTTTATAACGTGATTCAAGGTTTTTTTTTTTTTTTTTTCGAAATTTAGTCTCTTAGAAAGTGAAAAGACCCGGAATCTGTTTTAGATAAATCCTCGATGTATACAAAACCCGTCGAGACATTCGGTTTATTTTTAGAATACTCATACAAATGCTTAAACGTGAAATTAAGTTTTTTTGTAATTCGCACCCTAAAGTTGTGAAATAGTGTAACATTTTGCTTTCGTTCAGCCCATGATATCTATCTAACCAGCAGAGATATTAGATGTTATCAGCATCACATGGATGCTTACGTGAACGCTTTAAAAAAAGTTACATAATATTTTTTTTCTGTGTATGATAACCGAATTATTAAGGGAGAAACTTACATGTTGTAAACTTCTCAAGGCAGACAGTTCGAAAAGCAGATACGACCAAAAAAAATTATTTATACCGAAGTTTCAATCCGTAATTATTTTTCTCAAGATTAACCTCAAGGTTCGGGCACCAGTTGCGTTTCTTCCTAATGGCGCTAAACTTTAAGCGAAGGTTTTGTAAAAAAATATGTTATTGAGGGCACAGTCACCAACGATTGTGATCGGGGGAAGTAAGTTTTCATACCACGCAAACTACGTATTTCATTCGATTACATTCTTACATTTAAGAGACTGTGATTACACCTTAAGGTCAATTTTGTTGAGACTACAAATAAGGCCGAGGATAAGTCGCTGTTACTGGCAGAGACTTAGGATTGTGTTTCGCGTGGACATATATAGCTACTTAGACTGCTGTAGAGTTAGCTCAAATAGTGATTTGCAAGTTATTCTAACACTCGAGAGCTGAACTGCTACTTTAGTGTACGAAAATGTACTTAACTTAAAGTAAATATTATATACTACGAGTAATGCACGCGCGCAAAAGCGCGGTAGATCTGATAGTTGAACAATGACAGATAATCAGTAATAAGTTCATATTCCAACTTTTTGTTCCTGGAAGTGTATAAGGATTATAAACTATCAAGACATAACTTAAATTCACACCCGTGCCTTACACAGCATTCGAACCCAGAACCTCCTGCTCCGTAAAGTGATGTTACAACCACATTGAGCTACAAACAAAAAAAAAATACTTCCACTTTACATAACAATACGGCTACAAAGAGAAATGCTGTTATTATTTATTGACGGTAATGCTTGCTTTTGGGGTTATCTATCTCAAGAGGTTTACAAATTAAGTTTGGCCCGCCAGAATCAGTCAGGGACGAGTACTGGGATATCAGAACTTTGGAGACATTCTTCTGAAGACTAAAGTACTGATATATTTAATTGGATTAAAGGATGTTTGTTATGCCGCGAAAATATATGTTTAATTCCACCTATATTCAATTTCATATAAGTTTGGATAAATCTGACAGGAACTTATAGGCAATCATTTGTAATATTTCATTATTTGTGTCACTACACAAGACAAACTTTGCAGTACAAATGCTGAAATGGACATTTCTCGTTAGTTTTAGAGCTAAAAATATCTTGCATTGTTCAACAAATTGCAAAATACTGAAAATTATTGCCCATAAGTTGCTGTCAAATTTATCCAAACTTTTGTGAAACAGAGTATACCAAGTTTGCAGTTATGGAGATTAAATGTGAAATAAAAGCTAAAATAATTTATTTTCCTTGCCATTACACCAATCATTTTCTTTTAAAAAAATGTGGTCATACCACTCGCCACCCGCCACCCGCCACCCGCCAAGGAGATCAGGGTTCCATCATCGGCGGGTTTGTTCTCCGACTTTTCGTATTTGGCAAACGTGGTGGACGTTGTCGCTTGCCAGTATCTCCCTATTCCTCGCCCTTTTCATTCCATCACTTTCCCACGTGCGTCCAGTTTGAAGTCTGCACTCAATGTACGATACCCTTCTGTCGGATACCTTCCCCAAACAATATTTATTTACAGATAATGAAGAACTTTAGCATTGATTCCTGACTGAAATTACGTGGCTACAAGGCAGGTAGTCAAAGCCTTCAAGGGCTTTAAATACATTGGACTGTGGTCGTAAATGTTTCTTTTTACAAAAAATATTCCACAAGTGTTAATGTTGTCATAATACGAGTAGAAAATACACTTTACAAGATAACGGAAAGGTAGTTTTAAAACAATACGTTTGTTAGAAAAATTATTACGAAGCCCCTCGAAATTAGTATAAAGGTTTTTTTTCAACCTGAAATATCTGAAAAACTTCCTACGGTATTCGTGTGAAACTACTCTAGAAACACGCAATGAACTTGGCTTAAAACTTTCCATCAATAAAAATGTGGGGTGACCCTAAGCTACAAGGGGAAACATGTTGCATGCTAATTTAAAAATTAACTTAATTAATTGGCGATTATAATTTGTAATATGCTTATATTTTCATGCCAAATATCAAATACTAACGGTTACGTATTTAAAACACGTGTACATTATACTGTTGTAATCACGTCAGCCGAACAACTCGCAGATGTTTAAAAGGCACCATGTTCGTGTGGTTTTGTTTGCATATGTCAAACTGTCAGGAGGTTAATGATAAAAACAAAATATTATAGCTATAAATAAATACAAAATAAATTAAATAATATGTTAGCAAAACCAGACCATTCATCGACTACAAAACATGATGTATGGTTCAATTAATTTGAAGCTATAGCCAACATTAACAATCACATAGAAAGATCAGTACGAGATGCATCGAAGTCATGAAACATCCTCGAAATATAAACACAGATAATGAATATAAGTTAATAAAATATGTGGTTCACTCTTTAAAATACTCTAATGACCTGCCAGGCCACAAACATTGTTGGCAACCACAGCATCCAATCAGAAGATACCAACAGTGAATGGACGCTGCAACTCAAGTGACTGCCTTAATTCGCGCAGAACTCCTTTACAGGTTACAAAATAAATCTTTAAATGCATGTGTGCAATAAACAATATTTAAAAATTTGTATCATTTGAACTTATAAGTTTTAAGTTTCATCTCATGCGAAAATGTAAAATTCAAACGCAATTTATTCCGTCTCAAGATAACTTAAAGTGAATTTTGAGGTTTTGTGCTTGCGATTTATTTATCGTCGTTACGAAACACACATATATAGCGAAGGGAAACAACTGTAGATTGTATTGTCTTTAACTGATTCTGTTAAAATAAAGGATATGAATACATTGAGGCTACTGCTGTCAAATATAATGGCGAAAGCTTAAGAACGCGTTCAGCCAGCCTTTGAACACAGCGCCTGCGTTAACAAGTCTGGCTGAGCTTTTGAAACACAAACTTTCATAAAAACGCAAATACCATCTCGGTGACGAATACGATATGTAAGGTAGAAGCTGTTTCTTGTGCGAAATGTTGTAGTTTACAAAGTCAGTTTGTGTGTTACGAATTTTAATTTCTGTTTCCTGCGTAATTAGGTATTATTATTTTCGAAAAATAATATGTTTTAGACTGATTATACTGTTTTTTATCAACACATTCAACATGTAGGACTAAGTTATCTATCCTTGGTGTCATATTTTGATACAAATATTTTACATAAACCTTATTTGACAAACTTTAGTTTGCGTAACTCAGCTTTCGGCTGTCCTTACAAACGTGTTTGATACTTTAGCTATAGCAAAATAATATAGCGTCTGAATTTCATGTCAATCGACCTAATAATATAAAATTATCATTACACCACCGATGGAATATTTTATAAACAAATTTTTTGTCTCATTAATAATATTTTTACATTGAATTAGACAATAACAGAAACAAATTTACGGAATAAAACATGAACAAGTTAAAATAAGACTATGTTGCTGAAGACAAGTTTAAAAACAATCTAAATATTTGCAGCATATCATAAATTTATTGATATATTTTTAAATAATATCATTAAAACATAAACAGCAATAATATTGAAATTCGAGGGCCAGACGTGACTGAGTTTTTACATGTTAAAATTATATTTTTATGCTGGCGTGTGTGTCTTCATGAATGTTTTACGATACGTTGCATAAAAATACGTTTAGAACGCTTTTATGACTCTTTGGGACATATTAATATATTACATTTGTCAATGTTTGTAAATAATAACATAGTTATGTTTAAAAATAGGTCTGACTTCTGCTCGAGATGATGAATATACTGTATATGTTTTTTTCAAAAGCTTCGTGATAAAATGGAAAATACGTATAAATGATAAATCTTAGTTAATTTAGTCAATAGTCTATCTATAATTGTGTTCACGACATTTGAGAAAAGTTTATATATATAAACAAATTTGCAGACAAGAATTTTAAAATGGGAATCAACATTAAAATTTATTCTCAACGTATAAATTTTAATGTGAATGTTTGCAATGATAAAGTTTAACAATTAATTCACAAGACGTTGACTTTTTGGCTTCAAACAAATCTTATATTATCATTCATTTTCATCTTAAATGTAACCGCCAGCTGGCACCATTGTTTCAAACAGTAAGCATTGTTTGTGAAAATTTTAGACAAATATTTCGTTATTTAGTATTTTGATAATTATTAATGTATTGAATGAAATATTTTTTTAAAAGATAATTTGTAAGGAAATGTTTGTTTTATAAAATTATTTTCTATCACAATATTTCTTAGGAAATTTAAGGAAGAACATTTTTTGTTTGAGAGAATTGTCTTTGAAATTTGTCCGTTGAGTATTAATATATACGTTTACAGTATTTCTCAATTTGAACATCTTGGCTGTAAGGTATATAGCAGAGTCCGCAAGTGTAGTTTCAATCTCAGAATCCTGGTGTGAACAAGAATGGGGATTTACATGGTAAATTATCTGATGGAGCTCGCTAAACTTTTATGATAACCATACAAAAGGTTTTTCTTCAGTCAGACGCAGGAAACAATGCTAATTGTTAAAGGTGTTGAAAAATTTTATGTACTTGTTTACGAGTGTTATTTGATATTTAAAATACTTGTTTGTACATAGTTTTTTTAGAGACCATACAAAAATCGCATTAAAGATCTTGTAGTAATGTGAACCGCAACAAAATTTAAAAAAAAGTAAGTCGTTGCGATACATAGGTTCGACCGGTAATTAAGATCCACCTAACAAGAATTAACACGTATTACGTAGTCTTGCTTTTGTCATACATCTGAAGTAAGGAGAACCTTTTAAGCCAACTCTCTGTCTTTATACTGCTTTAGAGGTTATTATTGTTTAAAGGCTAAATGAACGGATCTGTTAAAAATAGTTTTTGCTATATAGTTCAGAACAAAAAGGTGCATTTCTTTCAGATATTAATATAGTTAGATTTATTTTAGTTAACTCACTAAGTAAAATCACCCCCAAAATATGTCTTGAAGAATTTGAGTAACTTAGAAAAAGACTGCAGTCGACCAAGTATGGTCATCAAAATGAAAACATCGTTACTAAGCAGTTTCAGGAAACTATTGGGTATATTGTGAAAAATTGGTCTCTCTCTTTTGTTTCTAGATTTTAAAAATTAGTTTTCCTTGGCACATGTTTTGATGGCCTTGAACTCAGCGGTCATGTGGACACAGAAAGAA
>PNEQ01094034.1:0-14064 GCA_003012365.1 Medauroidea extradentata | reverse complement strand
AATATCGTGCCGCTGCTAGGAAGTAAGACTAAAGTGCCTGTGTTGTTATTCGTAGGTTAGTCGTTCTACCATTTTACATTTGTTACATGTAGTTCAGAAACGTTTATTTTATAGAAATATTTCGTAAAAGTGATTAACAGAAGCGTTAAATAACAAGATCTGAAGTAGAAATCGTTGAAACATATTCCAAAGTCTGTGTCATTATATGTTGAAAGAGTTAAACCGTTTAGAATGCTGCGTAAGAAGGCGGCAACCAGTGAAATCGAACGTAGCTCCGTCGCTAGCGCGCCGCGAGCAGAATTCACGCCGGTTGCGGGTGGGTAGGCAGCCCACTTGCCAGTTCTGTGTTGAATCGAAACACACTGTACACATTTTAACACTATGGATTTTTAAAATTTCATTTTATTAATATAAACTGAAACATAAAATGTGTAATTTACAGCTTTATTCGTACACAAATTGTCACATTATAAAGCAATAAAATTAGAATCATGTTCTAAAGAGTTAAATGGGAGTAAAAACAACCAAAAGTGACACAAAGTAGTAAAACAATGCACTTAAGATCATGAATTGCTACATATCAGACCAGTGTCTAAATTACTGTACAGTCAACTCTCGATTATACGACCCCGGGAATAACGACCTTCTAGAGACCCTTTTCCCCGAACTGTAGAAAATAAAAAAAAATTGCTAAAAAAAATTTAATTGAAAGAAAATAGCAGAAAAAGGTGTTGCATATATTATGGCTGCAAATTGTTGCAGTTATTTCTTGAAAACTGTACTGCCGCACCGTGTTTGTTCTAAAAATATACATTGCTGCCCCTTCATCCCGCGCGATGCGATGGCCAGACTAGAGCTCTATAAAGACTAGGTATAATCGTCCGCCATTTTGGGTCTTACGCAGCTACCGCTAGCGAAGTCATGCTCGCGCGACCGAAAAATCACAGAAACCTAACTCATCACCAATCGAAAACTATTCGGTCAATCGACTTAAAAAAATTACAGAGTATAATTGAACTATCTTGTCAATGACGCTATTCATTAATTTTCTGTATGACAGTTATTTACTATGTAAAAAAAAGTTTAACAATGGCATGAAAATTTTCGACTGGGAAATGCAGGGTAAAATATAGTAAGCGAGAAACTTTTTTGTTTTACGAGATAGATGGGGGGTGTCAGTGGACGAAACTGAAAGGATAGTATAAAGTTAACATATATGCCCCTCTTGACGAGTTCCGCGAATCGCTGTTGTTTTGGCGGCAGGTTGAAGACAGAATATCTCTTGGCGCGCGGCGCCGCGCCGTCTAGCTCAACGACCTGACTACGAACTATTCCTTGGTTTGTCCTCATAGTATTTAAGACATTAATTTTAACCCTACACTTTGTATTTATTATAACGTATTCAACTTTCAGTAACTGATTATAGAGTTATGTACAAAAGTATATATTATCAAACATAAACAAATTTACAAAATCAAATATTGCATAGAAAATTAATGCAACATCCTTAATTTCACTAAGGCCGGTAATTATAAACGTCTTTCGAAGTACAACCAATCTCCCTCCACCCAAATCTGGTGTTTTGCACATTATAGACCTCTTTCAGAGAGCAGCGGATAGCTGGCGAACAACCATTCGCCACCAAGTTTCCACTTTTTGGGAGATTACAGGTGAATGACGGCCAGACCTCATTCAGCGAATCACCAGCTGTTCTCTAGAGACCAGTTATGAAAAATGGAGAGGAATTTTAACGAATTCATGTGGCACATGGATGAAGTTGTCAACTATTATGAAGAAATAGACGACCAACGACATGCGCGACTACCCAAAATATATATTAGGAACATGGAAGATCCCTTTTCAACTGCAGTTCATCTCTGCGCGATACATCGCAAGCATTACATTCTGCAGTGATTTTCTTCCACATTTCCTTTTGTTGTAATTGGACACTGAGTCAGTTTTCTTATTTGTAGTTATGTTTTTGTATTTTTTATCAGGTAAAAAAAATTGCTTTTTCTTTAGGAGTGTATCGCACTGTCGAATTTTTTTATCTTCTATAGTCAAACTTTTCCGCGGCTTCCTTCAATCACTTAGAATATCTCACGTGTGCCCCACTACAAAGAGAACAAAATTGTTTACAGACAAGGAAAACAAAATCGAAACGATTTTGTTTTTAAAGTTAGGTGTGTTCATAACAGTGGTCTCTGAGCACTTGAGTATATGTTCGCTGCTAAAAATGAGGCTGTGTTGCCAAATTTTATGAAGGAGAACCATCCAACTCCCATTCAGCCGGCGATCTCCTGGCGATCCATCGGCAGACAACTATAGTGTAGGAAGGGTGGAAGATCGCCGGCGAACTGCTGCGCGAATAAAGGCCAGGGGCTTGCCAGCAAGCCTTCGAAGGACGTTTATAATTACGGCCCTATAGAGTTTGAAATCTAAAATTTTTTAAAATTAATTTAAGAATTTTGACTCTCCCACAAAATAGGCATAGGCCTACATACAACTGGAAATATATATTTTTTTTTATTTACGTAAAGGCACATTTTCAACAATTGATAATAAATTCATGAAAGCTAATTCATCTTATGTCTATATTACGGTTTTTAAAGGTATCATAACTCATTGAAACACAAATATAATATTTTTAACTTTGTATTATTTGTTATGTAAGTATTCATACTAATATTTGCGAGGCTGCAGTAGTGATAGAGGCAGTATCACATTTAAAAGTACAACTTTCATTCAATTGATTTAATATTCTAAAAAATTTCAGTTTGTTACAAATTAAAGAACGTACATTTTTAAAGAAAGTTATTCGAGAAAATTGGCCTTATTACAAATTATTGGTATGTAATAGCAAATATGTTTGTATTTTGCGTTACTAATGCAAAATTCATTATTACTAATCGGACAGATCGATGCATCTCTACTCTGTTGCTAAAACGTTAGTTTGAAGATGTATACGTAGTGTATCCTGAAGCAGTAAACGCAAATAGTTGCTACTAATGAATTTGTTTTTAAACTGAATTATTGAGGTTTCAAGTAGTTTGTTTACTGATATGAATTTCAGATTTGTATTAAGTCAATCTACACTAAAATTACAACACACTGCCTATCATGTAACAGTGTGAATAAATTATTTTTTGTACTGTAGCTGCCCTTTACTTACTCTGTGCAGACAGTAGCCACGCTGATGTATAGCGTCAGAATAATAAATACAAATCTTTCGTCACTCACTTGTGCAAGTGCTAATTTTTCTTACAATACTGTACCACTAAACATGTTAGTTATAGTCTACGACTAAATATCTGAAACGTAGCATGCTTACTTTTATGCCCACTAAGCCAAGCTAACAAACACTACATTTCCATAAATTTATGGAAAACAGTATAAAGAAGTTCCACTAATTTACTGTAGCGTACCTCGTAAATATAACACGCGGTATCTTACTATGTAAACATGTTGGATATAAATTCGTATTTAGAAGTTCTTTCCTTTTTACTGTATGTCTGTAAATAACACAGTTATCGCCCAATACAGTTAATGCGGGAATAGTAATTTCTATTCTATACCTACATTATCACTATGGATATTCATAATGTAGGAATTTCCGTTATCAACTAAATACTTGTGAGAAAAAGGTTACATACAAAAGCCTATTAAGATTTACAGTGAACCTTGTAAATAATACTGTGACGCAGCGAGGAAACTAAGTTGTAGTAGTATTGAATTAATTTAGTAGATGTTCATGGCACGTGATCAAGTGGTAGTAATTCAAATAAAAGCCGCCGAAAATTTTAATGAGGTTTGTTTATTCTCCCAATGTTCAAATTCAACAAAAAGCTAGATTACACCAAAGTTACCGATCGGCACATAAATTTGGAACAAAGTAATTTACGGCCTAACTTGCGGCTACACTTTCCAGGGAGAACACACGCCCCATCATTGTTACCAAACACAAAATAAAGGTAAGACTAAGATATGATTAAAAGTAAGTTTTCAAAATTAAGTCCAAAAAGTTTCAACATCACTTCACTGCCGCTTCGTCCTCCATTCCGGAAAGCCCTTTTCGGTACTTCCAACACAAAGGCACAATCCGCCCCTCGACAAACAAGTGACCTACACGCCGTGAGTCTGAGTAGTCAGTCCCCACTGACGCCAACTACCATTGGTTCTCCCTGCTAGTGCGCCTAGCGGCCACCCACTGAACCAACACTTACAACTAACTAAAATAAACTAAATTAAATAATACACTAGATAACAAAGTACAAATAATCACAATGCTAATAACATATTCGTTTCTTTAAATAAACGTCCAAATCAAAAAACTTAGCATAAAAATATTTAAAAGAAAGTAGTTCATTGGCTGCCGCCATCTTGTGCACGGGAATAGCACTGTCTCTCTCACTCATTCCCGCGCAGCGGCCGAGTTGTAACGCAAAACTAAGTAGGTCTAAAAATAAACTGGAAGCACACCTGGCCGTTGTTTATGCTACGCAACAATGTACCCAAGCGGGAATTTCCAATAATTACTAATAAGGCCTAAAACACTGAAATGACTCGAAATTACAAACAAACTGAAGGTGCACAAAACAAAACTAACTTGACAAAAAATAAAATAAAAATACAATAACTTTAAAGCCTGCAAATTAGATTAATAATTTGTGCAGCAGCTAGGCATCTTACCTTCTGACTAGACAAACTAGACCTTAATTAATTTAGAGCATTATGATAACAAAATAAATAACACCAAAGGATACCAAAGAAGAAAAATAAAAAAATAAAAAATAAAATAAACACTGTAGTAAAGGCCAGTGGGTGGGCCACCTGACAATACAAACCATGTAAATATAAAGATCTCATTAACACTAAGTCATTTTCGTTCGCCTAAAAATGAGATGAAAAATGTAACACTAACTTAAACACTCTATAAAATGTTCCTGTGTACACCACACAACGCCAGAACCACGACATCCCTGCAGAGGGTCCTCATTCATTGCGATAATCCGCCAAAACGTATCTTCTTCCAGAAATTTGTGGCATGTGTTTTACTACGAACTGGCGCTTCAGAGCCAATAATTAAAAATTAAAGTTAACGTTCGTAAAGATCTTTATATAAAAATAATGTAAAAAGTTCGTAACAATAAGTTGGAACAGGAATATTTCGCGAGTTCAACGACATGCGTGTAGGAATCCATTTTCCTGTTTATACACGGGCCCCGACCATTTATCCACGAGCTGCTACTCACTGTAACAACACACAATGAACTAATAGACGGGCTCGAGTATGCATAGGACAGTGGATTATAACACGTCGTTCACTGAACTCGCGAATTATTCCTTTCCCTAACAATAAGTGATCAAAAAATGTGTTTTAGAATAAGGGTATGTCCATGAAACAATATTGTTAGAAACATATTAATTTCTTGACTACATAAAACATATACTTTGTACTTATATAACGGTAAACAGATAAGTGTGGTTTATTATACGATTGCTGTTTACTGTCTTAAAAATTCGCGTGACAGTAGCGGCAGATCACAGGTAGCTCTTTAAGGGACGAACTTGGTAATGTAAAGGATGGAAGTTCTAATCTAGATGTCAGTTCAATTTTTTTTTGTTATATATTCATTTGGGATATAATTGAGGTTCTATGCTGTAGTGGACTTAAACAAAAATGTAAATAAAAATGCAATATGCATTGCATCGCACCGTTTCTGCGAAAAAAAGAAAACTAAGTCTTAGGCCGGTATTCCTAAACAAAAAGGTAGGGGCTACATAAGCACTACCATCTCAGGCACCAGAAAAGCAACGACAGAGACCTTACTCACTGAGCGTATTCCTAGACGTGTTTGCGCCGTGTCCCAAGATAGTGTCAGGTAAGTCACGGCTTATTATTCGCCGGCCCGCGCCATGCTAGAAACAAATGAAGGCGACGCTGAGCGCTGACGATTTACCATGGCTATAACAAGAACACGTTAAACTTTGTACTTTTTACACGTATTATTTAGCATTTGAATTTGTTTACAAAATAATTACAATAACAGAGAGAAAAAAATCACGGATTATAACTGTCACAATTAAAATATTCAATAACTATTTCTTGTTAAAAGTTAAAACAGTAGGTACAGTAGCCACACAATTACAGAGTTTTCGTTCATATTTTTATGCTGATTATGACCTGAAATGTTTTATTAGCATATTATTCGGACACGTGGAATTATATTCAAAACATAATTCGCAATCACTCTTAAAATATAATATATTATTACGCCGCAACTAAATACTAAAAACTAAGGTATTGTCACGGTAACAGTGGCACATAAATTAGGTCTCTCATCACCTCTAACGCACTAAACCGACAAGTTTTTTTTTCTTTTGTCACAGGCTATTACTCGATCATACTTCAAGCAATGGCTCTATCATTTCATTGAACACATATCTCTAGCAAAGTGAAATTCATACTTCAGTCGAAACTTTGTTTATATCCAGTAATTTCATTTTGAAACAGTCTCTAATAACCTGGGTGTCGACGATACGTAAAGCTCACTTACCTTACCATTTGTTTTTGAAATATATGAAGTGAAATGGTGTTTTTGAAAATTTTCGAAGGCTTCAGAATAACACTGATACAGCACGCGAGCTGTTTTAAAATATGTTGCCTGTCTACTGTCAACGTCTGAAATGTGCTTTTATGTTACAATATGTTAATAGTAAATATATCGCAGATGTTTAGTTGTTTCTAAAAAAACATGTTTTTTTTTGAGATGTAAAATGTTTACTAATTACGATTTTTTTGCATGATTAGGACAATGTGGACAAATTAGAATGCCTATATTAATAATGTTTACACTGCGTTATTGTTATTTTATATGCATCAAAATTAAAAGCGAAGATGCATTAGTAAATTTTAATTGAGTATAACGTGTTGTTATGAGCATTAAATATTATCCCGGAAAATTAATTGTTTAAATGTGTCATTTTAATATCTAAAAAACACAAAATAAGAGATGTGCATCTGAACGTGACGACAAATTTTTATCGTTCTAGACACAATATTTCTTATTTTAAATGTTAGCAAAAAAAAAGTAAACAAATTTCTCACAGAACGTAAAACATTAAAAAAATAATTTTTATATGTGTTTTGTATGTTATTTACAGCGAAAACCAATTAGTTTGTACTCTTTACAAATAGTTTATTATAACATCGTAACGGTCGAATATCATGTTATTTTAATGTGTAGAAACAATATTTCCAAAAATTAAAGTAATCGCACTACCACTAATTATATTCTGTGTAATATAAAAAAAATAAAAAAACCCTTCGGATCAGCCGGGATTCGAACCTGAATAATTTGCTTACCGACCGAGCGCCTTGCCACCTGAGCCAACTGCGCTGGTATTGTTACAGAGCAAAAATTTTATACTAAAGCCAGTATTTAGCCAACTGTCTACAAAATATTAATTTTCTTATTTATTAATAGTTTTAAGTTTTTGAGAAGCTTGTAGCTTATCTCTTAACATTCTCGCCATCGTAAAGTTTTATTTTAAGTAGCATTTTTTTGTGTTTGCCGACTCTCGTATTGTTAAATACGATTTTCGGCAGGCAAGCGGTAATGTACGGTTTACCCGTTTGTGCAGAAATAATGTGCTACCATCTCGGGACACAGAAGCGCTTTGGTTGTGTCCTATCTCGCAACCGTATTCCTAAACGTTCTGAAGGTATCGAATAAGTCACGGATTATTATTTGCCGTCCCGTATGCGGTTATAAATAAATGAAGGCGACGCTGGGCAGTGCTATTTTATAAAACAAGTAGCAGTGACTTTCAACAGCTATTTAACAGAAATACGTTAAATTTTTACATTTAAAACGTAATGTATTGTATTTTTAATTGTTTCAAACTAGAATAAATCATAAATACAGTAATATAGATTAAAATATATGTTATATATCTTTCAAAATTTAAGTATTAAAAATAAAGTTACAATCTTTTGTGCAAAGTAAAAAAAAAGTTTTTTTTTTTTTTTTATAAATTGGTATCTACGTGGACGTCTTTTGCACGTTCGAGATCTACAAATGCGGAAGCTGTAAGTTCGAGGAAGCATGCACAACACTCATTACCCTAGCCTCTTAGGCGCAAGTAACTAACTGGCGTTCTGTCTTTTCGCAGAAACTCACCTCTACGAGACATAACTGTAATTTTGACGATAAAGGTGAGTTGTATACATCTGCACCCTATAGCACGGTCGTAGAAGTACAGGTCTGGACACTCGCCTATCTACCAATGTATTTTGCTTGACCCCCTGGTTGTTTGGCTGTAGTTCGTCAAGTTACCGAGAATGTTGTACTTTTTGGTGCTGTTTTCCGGGCGGTCTGACTCAAACTACGTCCACTTTTTTCCATTGTTAAATTTGTAAAGTAAATAAAGATTGCTGAAAAATACTTCTTCACTCAAAAATTTAAGAAAAGCTTTTCTTAAATTTTTGAGCGAAGGAAGTATTTCATAAATTGATAAAAAATATGTTTTGAAAAATTGTTTAACTTAGTGGAAAGGAAGTGGGCGGAGTTTGAGTCCGACTGCCCTAACTGCAGCGCCAATAAAACACAATATTTCGGTAACATGGTGAACTGCAGCCAAACAACAAGGGGGTCAAGTTTCCAGGCGAGTGTTCAGACCTGTTCTTCTACGACCGTGCCCTATAAAAGATTCTGTAGCAAGATTTCAATGCTCGAAAAGCACTGCTAAAACACCCATTTTTGCCATTTTGGCCGCTTTACAATATGCTTTAATGATTACTGTTGAACCAGAAATTGGTATACACATGTATAGTAATCTTTGAATAATATTCCTAAGCAGACATCACTCATGTGCGTTGAGCGGTTTTAGAATAATCTGGTAACAGCCGAATCTCGGCGCACCTCTCGGAGGCATGGGAAAATGGCTACCACAATGACGTGCATACATATGCAGGACCTCGAAGGCTTTTCTTCTTTTTCTTTAAGTCTACTTTCCATTGTCCGTTTGTGTATTTCTCAATTTCTCCTCCTCATTAAAAATTCGAACATACGGAGCTAATGTAATCAAACTTGATAAAAATATAGTGCAGTAGACAAATTTGATTACACTTATATGTACTTAGTTCATATTTTCATAATGACAGTCATTTAAAACATTTTTTCTTCATGAGATAAACAAAAGTAATTTTTTGAAGAGAGAAGTTGTTTACATTAGCCTATCAAAATGCTGGTAATGTGAGTATCTTAAGTTTTCTTGATCACATGAGTTATCTACACTAACCACGCATCTGTAAATCACCAAACTCGGTACATATGTTTGATATTAATGTATTTTTAATGTATCATTTTCAGTTTTTAACACAGGATGATTCAGAAAATTTTTTTATTAGTACCGCGTGGAGAAATTTATGATGAGATGAGGTAAGTTGAAAATGTAATTTCAATTATTACGTGAAATGGGTAATAGTTTAAAATTGACTTAATATTTTTTCTTCTTTTGATAAAATAGGCTATTTGGTTTTTAATTGTTTCAGCACTTGTTATATTGCTTTACATTTTAAGAAATAACATTTTGTAGTTATTTTCTGGTTGATATTACTACCACTATAATTCACTTTGCAGAAAAATTTTAGGACATATTTTTGACATGTATTTCATAAGCTATAGCCTCATTAAAATAAAAAAATTATCTCGCACAACTTACAAGGAAATTGTGTATTAAATATAATTTGGCGATTCAACGTTAATAATACTGAACATACTCTATTTCCCAAGATTTCATGTCATGAATTAATTTATTTTCTCCTATAACATCGGTGCCGACTCTAAGAAAATGTGAAATTAAAAACTTAATTATTCAAACTTTGTTTTAATTAGTTCAAATTGTTGTATGTTCACTATGTTAGAAGATAGAATCACATGAAGAAACAAAGAAATATTTTATAACGTTTACATCTACATGATCAGTGTGAAATTTTTTGGTTTATTTGCACCAAATTAAGGAAAGTAGTCTTATTAGTTAAGCTTGTACTTTCTCGATATTTGCACATACCATTCGCAGATTAGTGTACAAGTGTGATTTTCCTTACAAAATACCGAAAAAAAAAACTATTAAGTTAAGAGCAGCATTGGCACGTCTATTAAATGTCCTATCGTCTCTATGCACAAGTCACAGAACCAACGAGCAGATTTTCTGTCGTACAAACGCTTTTTTGAATTAGACTTTTATGAAACTGTAATTTATTTTCATATATTTAACTAAATTTTGAATTACAATGGCACGAGGATGGAGATAATTCTACAAATTATTTATAGCACACTAGCTGTTTTGAAAACATCCCGTTAATGATTTTTAATTTTTTTTTTTTTTTCGTAGGTGAATATATCGTGAACACTTTCATTATTTCTGAAACTTTTATTTAACATGACGTAACGCAGATTAAATATGAGTTGTTTAGGAAAAAATATATAAACGACATTCGTTTTATTTTACTTGTAAAAATTTTATTTCGGAAATTAGTTTTTAAAATATTGGAATGTTTGTAAATAAAAAATTAGAACTTCTGAATGTTAGTTAAACGTATCGTACCTTACAAAAATATGTTTAAATCAACAGTATATAACAGTTTGTAACAATTGTAATTGCATATTTTCTAAGTAGGTCGGTTTACAAAAGGTGCCTATTGATCGTACGTCCATTATTCATTCTATTTGCAAGCATTTAAAGAACAAAAAAAGTTAAAGTCATTATATTCCGTACACTAGACGTGGTATTCCTACATGTTGACTACAATTTACAAGGGAAAAATATTTCTATTCATTAATGTTTCATTATACATATATCTTATTTCTATATTTTTGAGTCAGTTTAATGCTTAGAAACTATATTTATGGAAATAAACATTAATTTCATTTTTACCTTATTGTGATACATAATATATAAAAAAGTAAAAAAAAAAAATTTGGAGCGACCGGGATTCGAACCCAAATAAAATTACTACCGGGCCGACACATTAACGTCTGAGCTACTCAATCACTTTTGTAAGAACGTCCAATAAAATATACGTTTACTGTAAATCTTTTAAACCTACAAATTTGTTGATTTTGGATTATTTGGGCTTTTAAAATGCTAGTGAATTATTATTTAGTATTCCTGCTGCCACAAGTTTCATTTTCTGTATTATTAGAATGTTTTTGTTTTCGCTTTTTATTATTAAAAACTATATTCGTCCAGCAAGCGGTAAAATACGTTGTAACGTGCATAGCCGTCTGTAGGGCTAAGCGTACTGCGCATGCGTAGTTATATTAGGACAAGGAAAAGTCACAGATGAGTCCTGAATAGGCAATGACCTTACCCTAAACTCTTATACAAACGTTTAGGAATACCGATAAGGCCTAGGCATGACATATGCTGCTCCTAAACCCTTATACAAACGTTTAGGAACACCGGCCTAAAAGTTAGACCGGACTAACGCACGATGATCCTCGGACTAGCGTTAGTCCGCGTCTATGAATAAGACAAAAATTAGTCCGACGATAATCCCGCACTAGTCCGGGTCAAAAACAACTATGAATAAGCCCCTTGGAGTTTAAAATTGACCCTCATATGACTGATTGGTGCCATTACCCAGAAAAAATAAGGTTTCACGCGCCATTAGCACACAGGTGTTATTTTAACATTGCGTAAATATGAACTACGAGTAGCAAATTCGTGTCAGAGCCATAGGAGTTCTGGTAGTATGGTGCTATATTGCATTGTTAAAATAACACTTTGTTACTAGTGGCGCTTTCAGTCATAAAGGGGTCAACTCTATAGCATTGTTAGATAGACTAGTGTCTAGACCTGTAATTCTAAGACCGTGATCCAAGATAATAAATTAGTATGATTCTATTTTCCATGAATGCTATAACCTAGCATTTATTTTATTGAGAAGCCCAGCGGGCTACTGTCGCGTTTTTCTCGTCCAAGAGACACCAGTAAAGTAGTATAAAATGTGATTAAAGGATGTTTTGTAATTTGGTTTGTTAGGAGGTGAAAAAAGACGTGGAAAGTGTTTTAGATATATCTTGGATATGTAGCGAACCCTTTGAGATATTAAGTTTATTTTTATTTCAGGATGATGATTAAGTAAATTGGCGCAAAAAGGTTTTAAGAATTTTTAAAAATTCGAACTCTCAGTACCCTACAGGGGTGATAGTGTGATATTGTAAATTTTGCTTAGACTGAACGGGTTATCGTTGTGATTTTCACTTCTCGTGGATACGTGTACAAATATTTAAAACGTGAAATTAACATTTTTCGAAATTTGACTCCTAAAGAGGTGAAAAGGCATAAAATGTGTTTCCTATCAGTCAGTGATGCTTATCGTAACCAGTAGAGAAATTTGAGATATTGTTCACACGATCAGAGGAAAATAAACTATTCAAGAGCTTTATTCAACAGTTTTATGTAGACGTTTTGTTTTACAACCTCTATGAGACAAAGAAATTAATATTTAATGTTTTCAATTTGTTTTCAGGAATACTTTCGACGTTATATTGCGCAGTTGTTTGCCGCTCCCATGTATTGTTCGGAAGGTTTTGGGCTTAAATTCCTTTATCAGTTTTTGTGTGTCAGACTAGCATATTTTCAAAATCTTTAATTTTTTAATACACCTAACATGTATAAAGCAGTTAGGTAAATTACAGTTGTTTTGTTTATAACACAATGTGTTAGTTGTGTTAAAATATAAAAATAAATAAACCTTTTCTTGTAGGAACATAAAAATAAGTAAACATATGAATGCTGTAAAATTTTTCACAGCATAAGTAGTTTATTACTAGTGCATAGGAGATCAAATTAATAACAGTCTGAAATATTTAATTCTATATTTTCTCATAAGTTTTTTGTCAGAAAGCCAAATCCAACTATCGATTCTGTTAGGGATTGTGGACTGAGGCTCACATTTCTGAAACAATTATTTTTGTTAATACAGTAATATTACCAATTATTTTTTGAGGCGGGTGGAGTTAATGGATGTTCATTTATTAAATATAGTTTTTAATACATTTTTATTTAATGTAATATTTCTAATTTAATTTTTTAATTATTTAATAATTTCTTTATTACAAAAAAAATTTTGCGAGCACGCACACAACTTACCATAGTTTCTTCTTTAGCAGATAAATTGTGTACGAACCCGTAAAATTCGTCATATTAAGACATACATGTACAATCAATTACAAAAAAATTCCTATGGTATGGAGGCTGGCCGCGGTAGACGATCTGGCACATCACTCTCCACCCACTAAGGCGATCCGGGTTCAATTTCCGGCGGGGTTGGTCGTGCTGACCAAAATCTCTTCACTCATTCATCCAATGGTATTTAAACATATTTCATAAAGGAAGTTACCAATTGCAGATATTTTTCAGGTTGATAAAGTAATGGCACGCAATCGTAAAAAAATTTCAGTTGGCTACTATAAACGTTCTCATGCCGGGATACATAATATGTGGGAAAATTCATCACCTCTACCTAGGACATTGGCGAAAAGTAGAATTGGTGATTACTACGTCGGTCGAGACATGCTGCTGTGAGGCGTGACGTCGCCTTCCCTCAGCGGCGTGCTGATGAAGACCTGGTATCAAGGGGAAGAAGAGAGAAACCTTTACAAACGTCGTGTGACTAAAGGGTGTTGAAGAGCCTATGATGAAGAGGACAACGGAATGTTTGATATAGCATCTTCATTTGTTTAAAAAAGATAAGTTTATAATTTGAATTGTAAAGAAGCTGAAATAAATTCGTCCCTATATGCTTTGGTCAGTTAATAAGTTATTGCTATTTGAGTATCCCTCTGTCAATGCATCGTTACGAACAATACCAGGTAACTGCCATCGATGTGCTACAATACAAACTAGACGTGTAAAATGTTTTACGAGAGCATTTTTATTTCACATAACTTCAGTAAATTTGGCAACATTTAAGACATGAAACATGATGTAGTAATTTGATAATGATTTCAGACTTTCTTTTTGCAGAAAATTGAACACGGGACGCTCCTA